>CAUDMG010000093.1:475000-480909 GCA_958450375.1 Homarus gammarus | reverse complement strand
TTCCGTGTTCTCTCTCTCTCCTCAGTGTCGATTATATCTGGCTACCGTGCTACTGTTGAGAGAGAGAGAGAGAAAGAGAGAGAGAGAGTGTGTGTGTGTGTGTGTGTGTGTGCGTATATGTATTTGGGTGGTACAGGTAGTGGGCGGTAGAGGTAGTGGGTGGTACAGGTAGTGGGTGTACAGGTATGTGGGTGGTACAGGTAGTGGGTGGTACAGGTAGTGGGTGGTAGAGGTAGTGGGTGGTACAGGTAGTGGGTGGTACAGGTATGTGGGTGGTACAGGTAGTGGGTGGTACAGGTAGTGGGCGGTAGAGGTAGTGGGTGGTACAGGTAGTGGGTGTACAGGTATGTGGGTGGTACAGGTAGTGGGTGGTACAGGTAGTGGGTGGTACAGGTAGTGGGTGGTACAGTTATGTGGGTGGTACAGGTAGTGGGCGGTACAGGTAGTGGGCGGTACAGGTAGTGGGTGATACAGTTAGTGGGTGGTACAGGTAGTGGGTGGTACAGGTGGTGGGTGATACAGGTAGTGGGTGGTACAGGTAGTGGGTGGTACAGGTAGTGGGTGGTACAGATAGTGGGTGGTACAGGTAGTGGGCGATACAGGTAGTGGGTGGTACAGATAGTGGGCGGTACAGGTAGTGGGCGGTACAGGTAGTGGGTGGTAAAGGTAGTGGGCGGAAGAGGTAGTGGGCGGTACAGGTAGTGGGCGGTACAGGTAGTGGGCGGTACAGGTAGTGGGCGGTACAGGTAGTGGGCGGTACAGGTAGTGGGTGATACAGGTAGTGGGCGGTACAGGTAGTGGGTGGTACAGGTAGTGGGCGGTACAGGTAGTGGGTGGTACAAATAGTAGGCGATACAGGTAGTGGGTGGTACAGGTAGTGGGTGGTACAGGTAGTGGGCGGTACAGGTAGTGGGTGGTACAGGTAGTGGGTGATACAGGTAGTGGATTGTACAGGTAGTGGGCGGTACAGGTAGTGGGCGGTACAGGTAGTGGGTGATACAGGTAGTGGGTGGTACAGGTAGTGGGTGGTACAGGTAGTGGGTGGTACAGGTAGTGGACGGTACAGGTAGTGGGTGGTACAGGTAGTGGGCGGTACAGGTAGTGGGTGGTACAGGTAGTGGGTGGTACAAATAGTAGGCGATACAGGTAGTGGGTGGTACAGGTAGTGGGTGGTACAGGTAGTGGGCGGTACAGGTAGTGGGTGGTACAGGTAGTGGGTGATACAGGTAGTGGATTGTACAGGTAGTGGGCGGTACAGGTAGTGGGCGGTACAGGTAGTGGGTGGTACAGGTAGTGGGTGATACAGGTAGTGGGTGATACAGGTAGTGGGTGGTACAGGTAGTGGGTGGTACAGGTCGTGGGTGGTACAGGTAGTGGGCGGTACAGGTAGTGGGTGGTACAGGTCGTGGGTGGTACAGGTCGTGGGTGGTACAGGTAGTGGGCGGTACAGGTAGTAGGTGGTACAGGTAGTGGGCGGTACAGGTAGTGGGTGATACAGGTAGTGGGTGGTACAGGTAGTGGGTGGTACAGGTAGTGGGCGGTACAGGTAGTGGGTGATACAGGTAGTGGGTGGTACAGGTCGTGGGTGGTACAGGTCGTGGGTGGTACAGGTAGTGGGTGGTACAGGTAGTGGGTGGTACAGGTAGTGGGTGGTACAGGTAGTGGGTGATACAGGTAGTGGGTGATACAGGTAGTGGATGGTACAGGTCGTGGGTGGTACAGGTAGTGGGCGGTACAGGTAGTGGGCGATACAGGTAGTGGGCGGTACAGGTAGTGGGCGGTACAGGTAGTGGGCGGTACAGGTAGTGGGTGGTACAGGTAGTGGGCGGTACAGGTAGTGGGCGGTACAGATAGTGGGTATTGCATGTAGTGGGCGGTACAGGTAGTGGGCGGTACAGGTAGTGGGCGGTACAGGTAGTGGGTGATACAGGTAGTGGGCGGTACAGGTAGTGGGTGGTACAGGTAGTGGGCGGTACAGGTAGTGGGCGGTACAGGTAGTGGGTGATACAGGTAGTGGGCGGTACAGGTAGTGGGTGGTACAGGTAGTGGGCGGTACAGGTAGTGGGTGATGCAGGTAGTGGGCGGTACAGGTAGCGGGTGGTACAGGTAGTGGGCGGTACAGGTAGTGGGTGATACAGGTAGTGGGTGGTACAGGTAGTGGGTGGTACAGGTAGTGGGTGGTACAGGTAGTGGGCGGTACAGGTAGTGGACGGTACAGGTAGTGGGTGGTACAGGTAGTGGGTGGTACAGGTAGTGGACGGTACAGGTAGTGGGTGGTACAGGTAGTGGGTGGTACAGGTAGTGGACGGTACAGTTAGTGGACGGTACAGGTAGTGGGCGGTACAGGTAGTGGGCGGTACAGATAGTGGATGGTACAGGTAGTGGGTGGTACAGGTGGTGGGTGGTACAGGTAGTGGGTGGTACAGGTAGTGGGTGGTACAGGTAGTGGACGGTACAGGTAGTGGGTGGTACAGGTAGTGGGTGGTACAGGTAGTGGGTGGTACAGGTAGTGGGTGGTACAGATAGTGGCTGGTACAGGTAGTGGGTGGTACAGGTAGTGGGCGGTACAGGTAGTGGGTGGTACAGGTAGTGGGTGGTACAGGTAGTGGATGGTACAGGTAGTGGACGGTACAGGTAGTGGGTGGTACAGGTAGTGGGTGGTACAGGTAGTGGGTGGTACAGGTAGTGGGTGGTACAGGTAGTGGACGGTACAGGTAGTGGGTGGTACAGGTAGTGGGTGGTACAGGTAGTGGGTGGTACAGGTAGTGGGTGGTACAGGTAGTGGACGGTACAGGTAGTGGGTGGTACAGGTAGTGGGTGGTACAGGTAGTGGGTGGTACAGGTAGTGGATGGTACAGGTAGTGGGTGGTACAGGTAGTGGGTGGTACAGGTAGTGGGTGGTACAGGTAGTGGGTGGTACAGGTAGTGGATGGCACAGGTAGTGGGTGGTACAGGTAGTGGGTGGTACAGGTAGTGGGTGGTACAGGTAGTGGACGGTACAGGTAGTGGGTGGTACAGGTAGTGGGTGGTACAGGTAGTGGATGGTACAGGTAGTGGATGGTACAGGTTGTGGGTGGTACAGGTAGTGGGCGGTACAGGTAGTGGATGGTACAGGTAGTGGGCGGTACAGGTAGTGGGTGGTACGGGTAGTGGGCGGTACAGGTAGTGGGTGGTACAGGTAGTGGGTGGTACAGGTAGTGGGTGGTACAGGTAGTGGGCGGTACAGGTAGTGGGTGATACAGGTAGTGGGTGGTACAGGTCGTGGGTGGTACAGGTCGTGGGTGGTACAGGTAGTGGGTGGTACAGGTAGTGGGTGGTACAGGTAGTGGGTGGTACAGGTAGTGGGTGATACAGGTAGTGGGTGATACAGGTAGTGGATGGTACAGGTCGTGGGTGGTACAGGTAGTGGGCGGTACAGGTAGTGGGCGATACAGGTAGTGGGCGGTACAGGTAGTGGGCGGTACAGATAGTGGGTATTGCATGTAGTGGGCGGTACAGGTAGTGGGCGGTACAGGTAGTGGGCGGTACAGGTAGTGGGTGATACAGGTAGTGGGCGGTACAGGTAGTGGGTGGTACAGGTAGTGGGCGGTACAGGTAGTGGGCGGTACAGGTAGTGGGTGATACAGGTAGTGGGCGGTACAGGTAGTGGGTGGTACAGGTAGTGGGCGGTACAGGTAGTGGGTGATGCAGGTAGTGGGCGGTACAGGTAGCGGGTGGTACAGGTAGTGGGCGGTACAGGTAGTGGGTGATACAGGTAGTGGGTGGTACAGGTAGTGGGTGGTACAGGTAGTGGGTGGTACAGGTAGTGGGCGGTACAGGTAGTGGACGGTACAGGTAGTGGGTGGTACAGGTAGTGGGTGGTACAGGTAGTGGACGGTACAGGTAGTGGGTGGTACAGGTAGTGGGTGGTACAGGTAGTGGACGGTACAGGTAGTGGACGGTACAGGTAGTGGGCGGTACAGGTAGTGGGCGGTACAGATAGTGGATGGTACAGGTAGTGGGTGGTACAGGTGGTGGGTGGTACAGGTAGTGGGTGGTACAGGTAGTGGGTGGTACAGGTAGTGGACGGTACAGGTAGTGGGTGGTACAGGTAGTGGGTGGTACAGGTAGTGGGTGGTACAGGTAGTGGGTGGTACAGATAGTGGCTGGTACAGGTAGTGGGTGGTACAGGTAGTGGGCGGTACAGGTAGTGGGTGGTACAGGTAGTGGGTGGTACAGGTAGTGGATGGTACAGGTAGTGGACGGTACAGGTAGTGGGTGGTACAGGTAGTGGGTGGTACAGGTAGTGGGTGGTACAGGTAGTGGACGGTACAGGTAGTGGGTGGTACAGGTAGTGGGTGGTACAGGTAGTGGGTGGTACAGGTAGTGGACGGTACAGGTAGTGGGTGGTACAGGTAGTGGGTGGTACAGGTAGTGGGTGGTACAGGTAGTGGATGGTACAGGTAGTGGGTGGTACAGGTAGTGGGTGGTACAGGTAGTGGGTGGTACAGGTAGTGGATGGCACAGGTAGTGGGTGGTACAGGTAGTGGGTGGTACAGGTAGTGGGTGGTACAGGTAGTGGGTGGTACAGGTAGTGGATGGTACAGGTAGTGGATGGTACAGGTTGTGGGTGGTACAGGTAGTGGGCGGTACAGGTAGTGGATGGTACAGGTAGTGGGCGGTACAGGTAGTGGGTGGTACGGGTAGTGGGCGGTACAGGTAGTGGGTGGTACAGGTAGTGGGTGGTACAGGTAGTGGGTGGTACAGGTAGTGGGCGGTACAGTTAGTGGACGGTACAGGTAGTGGGTGGTACAGGTAGTGGATGGTACAGGTAGTGGGTGGTACAGGTAGTGGACGGTACAGGTAGTGGGTGGTACAGGTAGTGGGTGGTACAGGTAGTGGGTGGTACAGGTAGTGGATGGTACAGGTAGTGGGTGGTTCAGGTAGTGGACGGTACAGGTAGTGGACGGTACAGGTAGTGGGCGATACAGGTAGTGGGTGGTACAGGTAGTGGGCGGTACAGGTAGGGGGCGGTATAGGTAGTGGATGGTACAGGTAGTGGGTGGTACAGGTAGTGGGCGGTACAGGTAGTGGGTGGTACAGGTAGTGGGTGGTACAGGTAGTGGACGGTACAGGTAGTGGACGGTACAGGTAGTGGGCGGTGCAGGTAGTGGGTGGTACAGGTAGTGGGTGGTACAGGTAGTGGGTGGTACAGGTAGTGGGTGGTACAGGTAGTGGGTGGTACAGGTAGTGGGTGGTGCAGGTAGTGGGTGGTACAGGTAGTGGGCGGTACAGGTAGTGGGTGGTACAGGTAGTGGGTGGTACAGGTAGTGGATGGTACAGGTAGTGGGCGGTACAGGTAGTGGGCGGTACAGGTAGTGGATGGTACAGGTAGTGGATGGTACAGGTAGTGGGTGGTACAGGTCGTGGGTGGTACAGGTCGTGGGTGGTACAGGTAGTGGGTGGTACAGGTAGTGGATGGTACAGGTAGTGGATGGTACAGGTAGTGGGTGGTACAGGTAGTGGGTGGTACAGGTAGTGGATGGTACAGGTAGTGGGTGGTACAGGTAGTGGACGGTGCAGGTAGTGGACGGTACAGGTAGTGGATGGTACAGGTAGTGGATGGTACAGGTAGTGGGCGGTACAGGTAGTGGGTGGTACAGGTAGTGGACGGTACAGGTAGTGGGTGGTACAGGTAGTGGATGGTACAGGTAGTGGATGGTACAGGTAGTGGGTGGTACAGGTAGTGGATGGTACAGGTAGTGGGTGGTACAGGTAGTGGGTGGTACAGGTAGTGGGTGGTACAGGTAGTGGGTGGTACAGGTAGTGGACGGTACAGGTAGTGGGTGGTACAGGTAGTGGGTGGTACAGGTAGTGGGTGGTACAGGTAGTGGGCGGTACAGGTAGTGGGTGGTACAGGTAGTGGGTGG
>CAUDMG010000093.1:450000-470000 GCA_958450375.1 Homarus gammarus | reverse complement strand
GCGTTCGACCCAGTCGACCACAATATAATCATCAACAAAGCTATTGACCTCGGGCTTCGAAGAAGCCTCATACCATGGCTTACAGACTTCCTCAGTGACCGACGCCAAGCCGTACGCTTCCGAGGGGCTGTCTCCACCTCTCAGTCACTCACCTGTGGCGTCCCCCAAGGCACCAAGATGGGACCACTCTGCTTCCTTATGCTCATCAATGATGCCCTAAGAGAAACCCCTGCTCGCTGGAAATATGTCGACGACTCCACCTTTGGGATCAGCGTCAACAATTCTGCTCCCAACTATACCGCCCTTCAGGATTTATTGAACAGTCTCCAAAACTGGGCCACCAACAACCATGTCACCATCAACCATACCAAGACCATGGTTATGCACATCAACCTCTCCTCCGACATTGTCCCACCTCCTTCCATTACTCTAGGTCCGAACACACTCCAGGTTGTAGATTCCACGAAGCTCCTCGGCGTCACCATAGACAACAAACTAAATTGGAAACCACACGTCAATGAAGTTGTCAAATCCTCCAGTTTCCGTCTCCACCTCCTCCGCCGACTCAAGTCCCTCGGAGTTCCTGCACACGAGCTCCTCAGTGTTTACACAACATTCATACTTCCCAAGCTCACCTATGCCTCCCCCACCTGGTCTTCCTCCCTAAATGCCACACAACGTAAACACCTAGAAAAAGTGCAAAAGAGGGCATGCGAGATTATTCTCTCCCCCTCCTACTCCACATATCAAGAAGCGCTCAACACACTGACCCTTTCGACTCTCACTGACCATCACCACGACCTCATCTGCAAATTTGGTAAGAAGCTTCTACACCATCCCCGACACCGGCTCCTACTACCACCTGAGATCCCTTGTCCGAGAATTGCTGTGCGACACCACAACCGCATCCAGCCCATACGTGCACGAACTGATCGCTATAAGAACAGCCCAGTCCCAACCATTGTAAAAATTATCAATAACTTGTAATACTGTAACACTGTCACTATGTTGAAATGAACTGTAGTTTGAGCTTTTCCCCATCTAAGTTATTATATGTCTTATTTGTGTCACTTATGTTACTTGTATATTATTTGTAATTCGTAACCCATTCCCCAAATATGTAACTGTATATTTTCAGCCTTCTGGCTGCCAAGCTCTTTCAATAAACCGTTAATTATTATTATTATTATTATTATTACACATACACACACACATACACACACACACACACACGCGCGCTTTCAGTAGACCATAATATTAACCGAGACTTTTTATTGAAATTTCAGAATACAGTGACCATGGACTTTCACCCCCCCCCCCCTCACCTGTACCTGGGGGTAAGTACACCTGTAAATAAGAGGAAATATTTGTGTTGGATATTGTGATGTTATTTGTACTTTGTGTTATGTTGTATTTGTTTGTATTTTTATATAGGTTGTTATTATTATTATTATTATTATTATTATTATTATTATTATTGCGGTTGTTGTTGTTGTTATTGGTGGTGGTGTTGTTGTTGTTGTTGTTATTTAAGATTTTCATTTTATTATTATTATTTGTGTTATTATTATTATTATCATCATCATCATCATCATCATCATCATCGTATAGTTATTTCTATTTATATTACTACATTATTCTGTATCCCCCCCTCCTCCCCCCTCCACCCCCTCCCCCCTCCTCCCCCCTCCACCCCCTCCCCCCTCCCCCTCCCCCCCTCCCCCCCAGGATGAACATTGGTGTAATTTGTCCTGTGGTCGAGAGTGTATTTTTTGGTTATCCAGGATGAACAAGGGAGTCATTTGTTCATTGGTCTCTCGTGCGTGATCTACTTTTTTTTTTCCTCCAGGAATAACAACACGGAGAGCGTGGAGCTTTTCTTATTGGTATGTTGTGTCGTTATTGTTTGTTTTTACTTTTGTTTTTTTAGATTGAGACAGACAGACAGACAGACAGGCAGACAGACAGACAGACAGACAGGCAGACGGAGATAAACAAGAATAATAAAAAAAAGGAAGAGAGAGAAGGTGAAATACAGATAAACATGGAAAAGAAGGAGAGAGAGAGAGAGAGAGAGAGAGAGAGACTAATGGGGGTCAGATACAAGTGTTTATTTATACCAGTATCTAATCCACAGGTGAATTAGCACTGGATACCTGCAGTGTGTGTGTGTGTGTGTGTGTGTGTGTGTGTGTGTGTGTGTTGTGTGCGTGCGTGTGTGTGTGTTGTGTTGTGTTGTGTGTGTGTGTGTGTGTGTGTGTGTGTGTGTGTGTGTTGTGTGCGTGTGTGTGTGTGTGTTGTGTGCGTGTGTGTGTGTGTGTTGTGTGTGTGTGTGTGTGTGTGTGTGTTTTCTGTCTATTAGTCTCTCTCTCTCTCTCTCTCTCTCTCTCTCTCTCTCTCTCTCTCTCTCTGGGGTGCCAGGTCGAGACAGCGCTGCGTGGCACTCAACAATACCATCCAGTGCCACACCCCCTAACCCCCCCCAGTCATTTTTGTAACCGATTCACTGATTAGCTATTCATTACTGCTCTAATACTTATATCAGGATTAGGATTGGTTAGACTACGTGACTAATGTTGGTTGTAGACTCTTTGATTAGCCAATTGGAATCGTGTGCTAATTTCTATATCATCGTTGTGATTGCTTCAGAGCAGATGGTACTAATCTTGGGTGGATGTGTTGTAGGAGATTCACCGATTGGCCATTCAAAACTGTGTTAATCCCTAATACGTCGTTGTGATTGGTTGAATTGGGAGATTCCTCAATTAGCCAATCAGTTCCTACTTAATATTTAAATAACTTTTATGATTGGTCAGAGTAGGAGCCAGTATTTATAATCTGTTTATCCTTAGAGCAACATTCTCATTGGTCAAAGAATTAAAGAACGTATTTGTTATGGGTTTAGCCAATAGCCAATCATAACTATTTTAACCCTTAGACCACATTTATGATTGGTCCTAACGAGAAGAGTAAACTTTGAATGGCTGTTTTAATTGATCAGGGGGAGAAGCTGCGAGCGTGGGTGTTAAGTCTCCATCCGCGTCTTAGCCAATCAGAAGCCCTCTAGTCCTCCAAACCAATATTGTGATTGGTCAAGTGTGGGAGGCATTTGGGTGTAGGTGTGAGGGGGGGGGGGTGAGGAAGTGTGAGGAGGAAGAGGGAGAGCAAGGGTAGGGGGAGGAGGTGTGAGGGGAAGGGGTGAGGGAGGGAGATAGTGTTAGGGGGAAGGAGAGGTGTGAGGTGCGACGGGGGAGTGGGGGAGAAGGGGGGTAAGGAGAGGGAGTAGGTTTGGTGGGGAAGAGGGAGGGTGAGGGGGAGGAAGGAGATGTGAGGGAGAGGAGTATGTGTGAGGGGGGGGGGAGGGAAGGGAGAGGTGTGAGGGGAAGAGGGAGAGGGAGGGAGGAAATGTGAGGAGGGGAAGGGAGAGGTGTGAGGGAGGGGGAAGGGGGGAGTGAAGGGCTATGATGGGAATAACGTATGGGAGTGCCAGTGGCGGTCTGACTGATCTCTCTCTCTCTCTCTCTCTCTCTCTCTCTCTCTCTCTCTCTCTCTCTCGTACTCGGTCAGCTAGAAGGGCGTCACTGTACCCAGCTTCCTGTGTGTGTGTGTACTGGTGTCAGGAAGGTGTCAGGAGAGTGTTAGGCGTGTCAGGGGGTGTCAGAAAGGTGTCAGGATTGTGTTGTGTGTGTCGGGAAGGTGACAGGATGTCAGGAGGGTGTTAGGATGGTGTCAGGAGGGTGTTAGGATGGTGTCAGGAGGGTGTTAGGATGGTGTCAGGAGGGTGTTAAGGTGGTGTCAGGAAGGTGTCAAGATGGGGTCAAGAGTGTGAAAATAGTGTCAGAGGTGTCAAGGGTGTTTTATGAGTGTCAAAAAGAAGTCATGATATCAGGAAAGAGTTAGGGTGCTGTCAGGAGGGTGTCGTAAGTGTCAGATGAGTGTCAGGAATGTGTCAGTATGTAACAAGAGTGTCAGGAGAGTGTCAGTGCACCCAGTATCCCGTGTCAATGTTACTCCAACTGCTTAAGAAAAAACAACTTTAATATGACACTTGTATTATGTGTCATGAACGAGTGAGTGCCTCCACTGGCAGAAGAAGGCGAGAGAACGTTCGCTTGGGTATGTTATAATGAGAGCGTCACTGTAGGCACTAGACGAACGAAGGTTAGTCTGGCGTAGCTTACGTAAAAAAAATAATATTTACCCAGAAATGATCTCAGTTAGTTAGTTAACCAGTCAGTCATTCAGTTTAATCAACCAGTCAGTCAGTTAATCAGTCAGCCAGTCAGTTAGTTAGTCAGTCAATTAAATCAGTCAGTCAGTTAAATCAGTCAGTTCATTAGTCAGTCAGTCAATTAATCAGTCAGTCAGTCAATTAAATCAGTCAATCAGTCAGTTAATCAGTCAGTCAGTCAGGAGAGATCATCCACAGAGCCTGGGGGGTGCAATAAGCAGTTGGGGATGAGAGCGGGCGAGGGGCGTGGGAGGGGGAAAAGACAATCCCATTCATTCAATCACTCAGTGGGTCAGCCATTCAAGTAAGACATTCATAGAGCTTTCTAAACACAGTTAAATATAGCGTTAAAGCCATACTGGAGTGACGTCATGAGCAGAGGGGGGGGAAAGGGGGGGAGGGTCAGCTGAAGAGAAGTTGAAGGTCACTGAGAGGTCAAGTTACCCAGGGGGGGGGGGGTGGAAGGTCATGATAAGAGGGAGGAGAGAGGGAGTTGGGGAGAAGGGATAGGGGAATGATGGAAGGGGGTAGGAGAGGGGAGAGAAAGGGAGGGTAAATAAGAGGGGAAGGGAGAATAAATGGAAGAGGAGTAAGAAAAGGAGGTAGGTTAGGTTAGAAGAGAGAGAGAGAGAGAGAGAGAGAGAGAGAGAGAGAGAGAGAGAGAGAGAGAGAGAGTCATCAATAAATTCACTAAAACAAGAGAGACAGATTTACTAATACATTTCTTAATTAATCTAAAGCAAGAAATTTTTAGACACTCGGGACCATTTTCTATTAGCGCTTCCCCCCGCGCCTCTGATATGAAAGAAAACGGGGTGTGTTAGGCCAGACTCGTGTGTTAAGATTATTGAATGGAAGTACAGTGAGACCCGTGAAGAAAGTCCGTTATATCAAGAGTCCGTTAAGAAAGTCCGTTTTATCAAGAGTCCGTGAAAAAGTCCGTTATATCAAGAGTCCGTGAAGAAAGTCCGTTATATCAAGAGTCCGTGAAGAAAGTCCGTTATATCAAGAGTCCGTGAAGAAAGTCCGTTATATCAAGAGTCCGTGAAGAGAGTCTGTTATATCAAGAGTCCGTGAAGAAAGTCCGTTATATCAAGAGTCCGTGAAAAAGTCTGTTATATCAAGAGTCCGTGAAGAAAGTCCGTTATATCAAGAGTCCGTGAAGAAAGTCCGTTGTATCAGAGTCCGTAAAGAAAGTCCGTTATATCAAGAGTCCGTGAAGAAAGTCCGTTATATCAAGAGTCCGTAAAGAAAGTCCGTTATATCAAGAGTCCGTGAAGAAAGTCCGTTATATCAAGAGTCCGTGAAGAAAGTCCGTTATATCGAGAGGGTGTTTTGGGTTGGATAGATGAAGATTTAGTTTTTAGTGCCTAACCTAAGCTAACCTAACCTAATCTAACCTAACATAACATAACATAATCTTTGTAAAACATTCCGATATGTGATGATCAATTTTTTTATATCATATTTCTGTCTAAAATCTCTTACGTTTCATTTACATAACTGGAGGTAAACTTTCATCTTGGTGCATTTTTGGAGGTAAACTTTCATCTCAGTGCATTTCTGGAGGTAAACTTTCATCTTGGTGCATTTTTGAAGGTAAGCTTTCATCTCGTGAATTTCTGGAGGTAAACTTTCATTTTAGTGCATTTCTGGAGGTAAAACTTTCATCTAAGTGCATTTCTCGAGGTAAACTTTCATATTAGTGCATTTCTGGAGGTAAACTTTCATATTAGTGCATTTCTGGAGGTAAACTTTCATCTTAGTGCATTTTTGGAGGTAAACTTTCATCTTGGTGCATTTCTGGAGGTAAACTTTCATCTCAGTGCATTTCTGGAGGTAAACTATCATCTTGGTGCATTTTTGAAGGTAAGCTTTCATCTCGTGGATTTCTGGAGGTAAACTTTCATTTTAGTGCATTTCTGGAGGAAAACTTTCATATTAGTGCATTTCTGGAGGTAAACTTTCATATTAGTGCATTTCTGGAGGTAAACTTTCATATTAGTGCATTTCTGGAGGTAAGCTTTCATCTTGGTGCATTTCTGGAGGTAAACTTTCATCTCAATGCATTTCTGGAGGTAAACTTTCATCTCAGTGCATTTCTGGAGGTAATCTTTCATCTCAGTGCATTTCTGGAGGTAAACGTTCATCTTGGTGCATTTCTGAAAGTAAATTTTCATCTTAGTGCATTTCTGGAGGTAAACGTTCATCTTAGTGCATTTCTGGAGGTAAACTTTCATCTTAGTGCATTTCTGGAGGTAACCTTTCATCTTAGTGCATTTCTGGAGGTAAACTTTCATCTTGGTGCCTTTCTGGAGGTATACTTTCATCTCAGTGCATTTCTGGAGGTAACCTTTCATAGTGCATTTCTGGAGGTAAACTTTCATCTTGGTGCATTTCTGGAGGTAACCTTTCATCTTAGTGCATTTCTGGAGGTAAACTTTCATCTTAGTGCATTTCTGGAGGTAAACTTTCATCTTGGTGCCTTTCTGGAGGTATACTTTCATCTTAGTGCATTTCTGGAGGTAAACTTTCATCTTGGTGCCTTTCTGGAGGTATACTTTCATCTTGGTGCCTTTCTGGAGGTACACTTTCATCTCAGTGCTTTTTAAAATACTGAACGAGAAGCAGCATAATTGGCTTCTCCATTGGATATATAAAAAAATAAGAAAATCTTATAATCTTTTAACGTGACTTAAGATTATAATTTAAATGACCGAAATTATACTTGTAAATGACCGAAAATATGATTTAATGCTTATGATTTTCTGAGTCCAAGGCAGTACATAGGCACTCATGGCGGTACATAGGCACTCATGGCGGTACATAGGCACTCAGGGAAGTACATAAACACTCATGGCAGTACTTAGGCACTCGAGGCAGTACATAGGCACTCATGGCAGTACATAGGCACTCAGGGCAGTACATAGGCATTCATGGCAATGCATAGGGACTCATGGCAGTATATAGGCACTCATGGAAGTACATAGGCACTCAGGGCAGTACATAGGCACTCAGGGCAGTACATAAACACTCATGGCAGTACTTAGGCACTCAGGGCAGTACATAGGCACTCAGGGAAGTACATAAACACTCATGGCAGTACTTAGGCACTCGAGGCAGTACATAGGCACTCAGGGAAGTACATAAACACTCATGGCAGTACATAGGCACTCAGGGCAGTACATAGGCACTCATGGCAATACATAGGCACTCATGGCAATACATAGGCACTCAGGGCAGTACATAGGCACTCAGGGCAGTACATAGGCACTCATGGCAATACATAGGCACTCATGGCAATACATAGGCACTCAGGGCAGTACATAGGCACTCAGGGCAGTACATAGGCACTCATGGTAGTACATAGGCACTCATGGTAGTACATGGGCACTCATGGCAGTACATAGGCACTCGTGTTAGTACCGAGGCAATCATGACAGTACATAGGTACTAAGGGCAGTACACACTCACCCACAACGGTACACAAACACCCACGACAGTACACACACAACCAGGGACAGTACACACAAGCAACCACGACAGTACACAAACACTCACGACAGTACACACAAACAACCACGACAGTACACACAAACACACACACACCCACGACATTACACACACACACACACACACACACACACACACACACACGGCAGTACCCAAACACACACGACAGTACACACACACACACACCCCCACGACAGTACACGCACACACACACACACACACACACCCAGGACAGTACACCCAAACACCCAGGGACAGTACACACACACACCCAGGACAGTACACACACACACACAGACACTCACGACAGTACACACACACACACCCAGGACAGTACACACAAACACCCAGGGACTATACACACAAACAACCACGACAGTACACACATACACCCAGGACAGTGCACACAAACACCCAGGACAGTACACACAAACACTCAGCGACAGTACACACAAACACACCCAGAGACTGTACAAACAACCACGACAGTACACACAAACACTCAGGGACAGTACACACACACACACACACACACACACACACACACACACACAGAACAGTACACACACACACACACACACACACACACACACACACACACACACAGAACAGTACACACACACACACACACACACACACACACACACACACAGAACAGTACACACACACACACACCCGGGACACTACACACACACACATACGCACAGAACAGTACACACACACACACTCACGACAGTACACACACACACACCCGGTACACTACACACACACACACACACACACACACACACACACAGAACAGTACACACACACACACACTCACGACAGTACACACACACACACCCGGGACACTACACACACACACACACACACACACACACACACACACACACACACTACACACACACACACACTACACACACACACAGAATAGTACACACACACACACTCACGACAGTACACACACACACACACACACTACACACACACACACACACACACACACACACACACAGAATAGTACACACACACACACACTCACGACAGTACACACACACACACCCGGGACACACACACACACACACACACACACACACACACACACACACACACACACACAGAACAGTACACACACACACACTCACGACAGTACACACACACACACACCCGGGACACTACACACACACACACACACACACACACACACACACAGAACAGTACACACACACACACTCACGACAGTACACACACACACACACCCGGGACACTAAACACACACACACACACACACACACAGAATAGTACACACACACACACTCACGACAGTACACACACACACACCCGGTACACTACACACACACACACACACACACACACACAGTACACACACACACACTCACGACAGTACACACACACACACACACACACACACACACACACACACACACAATAGTATCCCCTCTCCCTTGTTTGTTTGTTTTTCATTTTCTTTTATCGGGTTTCGTCATCGTGGGACTTTTATTTGTTTACATATTGTGAGGATCAGTTGATTATGTTATTGTTTATGCCGGCCGCTCTCTCGCCGCCTTTATGGGTCTCTGTTTACACCGGGGCAGTATCAGCTGGTGGTGTTTACATCTCTGTCTGTCTGTTTGTTTGTTTGGTTATTATGTGTCTGTCTGTCTGTCTGTCTATTATGTTTGTCTCTCCTCCATGACCCCCTCCCCCTTCCCCCCCTTCCCCCTCCCCCCTCCCCCTCAACATCTCGGCGCCTCCGTGGTAAATTGTCGTGTATTAATAAAGACAACCTGAGAAAACAATAAACAAACTGTAAACAAAACAATAAACAAAACAATAAACAAAAAATCCAATACGAAAAAAATATAATGAATAGACAATACTGGCTTAGGGGTATTCTCTCTCTCTCTCTCTCTCTCTCTCTCTCTCTCTCTCTCTCTCTCTCTCTCTCTCTCTCCATGACCGACCCCCCCCCCCCATGGAGAGTTTTTTTTACCCCCTCCTACACCCTCCCTACTCCTCCCTCTCCCCATCTACCCCCTCCCTATTCCTCCCTCTCCCCATCTACCCTCTACACCCCCCCCCCTACCTACCCTCATTGAGACTCATACCAATTCGTACCCAAAGAGAAGGGGGAGGGAAAGGTGGAGGGGAGGGGGGGAGGGGGATGAAGAAAGGAAGGAAGGAGAACAGGGGGGGGAGGGGGAGGATAAGATAGGGGGAGGCTTAAGAATGGAAAGGAAGGAGAGGGGGAGGGGAATTTGGAAGAGGGGGAAGAGAGGAGAGAAGGTGAGGTGGAAGAGTAAGATAAGGGAGGGGAGTGTGAGGAAAGGGGAGGGGGAGAGGGGGTGTGAGGAAAGGGGAGGGGGAGAGGGGGTGTGAGGAAAGGGTAGGGGGAGAGGGGGTGTGAGGAAAGGGGAGGGGGAGAGGGGGTGTGAGGAAAAGGGAAGGAGGGGTAGAGGGGGGGTGTCTGCTACCTCTTTTCTTAGCTTGTGTTGTGAGGGAAGAAAGGACTAGCTGGACCCCCCATGGTCTCTGGGGGGGGGGGGGTGAGAGATACTGCCGATTGCGATACCCTCTCTTCTCTTATTTATATATATATATACCCAGAGTCTCTCTCTCTCTCTCTCTCTCTCTCTCTCTCATCGAAATTTAGGAGAGAGAGAGATAGAGAGAGAGAGAGAGAGAGAGAGAGAGAGAGAGAGAGAGAGAGAGAGAGAGTTTTAACCACTAACAACTATATTGACATTTTTCTCTCTTTATTTATTTCCATTCATTGTATAATTACCATAGTGACTCCTGACGCTCGGGGTCCCCCTCAGTCGACCCCGCTGAGAATGGGTGACCTGACTTGCAGTTGGCTCAGTGAAGGCGGTCGAGTGTCGAAGTTCTCTCAGCAAGTCAGTATTTATAGAGCTAGCCGACGCAGGTGAATTTTAGGCCCTTTTTATTTTAGGTTTGGTATTGCCTTAAATTTTTGGTCGTAATCCGTTAATTGTAGTCTCGTGTCCCGCATTTGTTTATCTTTCATTTTTACCACGAATTCTAGTACACAGACAGACAGGCAGACAGACAGACAGACAGACAGACAGAGAGACAGACATCCACTAACCTATGAGGGTCATCCATGTAATAACAATCTATAATTCGCGTATAAACTTAACTCCAATTATATAACATTCTTCGCCAAATCGCCCACCAAAGCGCGAAATTTCCCCTCCCCCCCCCCCCTCCCCCTCCCCTCACCCCCTCCCCCCCTCCCCCTCATAATTTCGCGTGGTTTCCCGAGGGTTGGTAAGCGTGGTGGAGCCGGTGGCGTGGAGGAAAGAGTAAGGCCGCTGCTCGCTTTTACGAAGGTCGGTCCCGGCTATTTTTGCTAGTGTCTATTTCTAGCAGCTAGTTTGGGGCCAGGAAAAGATGAATCCCGTTGGTATTATTATTAACCCGTGAAAGATATTGTGAGAAAATTGTGTGGTGGTGGTGGAGGTGAAGGGTGATGGTAGTGATAGTGGTGGTAGTAATAGTAGTGGTGGTAGTGATGGTAGTGATAGTGGTGGTAGTAATAGTAGTGGTGGTAGTGATGGTAGTGATAGTGGTGGTAGTAGTCACGTTACACCCACCAGGCGTTATGTATAGATACCCACGATGAAGAGTCTTGAGTCTGAACCACTGAAATTAATCTATTTTATTCACCAACAGATGGCGCCCATGCCTGTCTGTACACTTTATACCATATCTCGATGTTGGGAGAGTCAGTCAGTCAGTTAGTCAGTCAGTCAGTCAGTCAGTCAGGTTATATATTCCTCAAATTGGGATTCATTGTGTGTAAATTATTTGTCGTCCATTCATTACTAGAGATGACCTGTGTGACGTCACTAGAGGTTATGTGTAGAGTGACCTGTGTGACGTCACTAGAGGTTATGTGTAGAGTGACCTGTGTGTGACGTCAGTAGAGGTTATGTGTAGAGTGACCGGTGTGACGTCAGTAGAGGTTATGTGTAGAGTGACCGGTGTGACGTCAGTAGAGGTTATGTGTAGAGTGACCGGTGTGACGTCACTAGAGGTTAAGTGTAGAGTGACTGACTGGACCACGGGGGGCAGTGCCTTACCTGCTCACACTATTACAAATACCGATATATAATTATTACTGTATATAACCATTAAGTGATATAGGTGTGTGAGGGGCTTACTCTTGGCACTAGTTCAGGGTGTAGTCATGGGTGCTAAGACACGGTATATATTGGTAAGTGTATATAGGCACAGATTAATATAGTTACCTCGACAAATGTGTATTGTTAAGAGAGATTTATATATATTTATACTGTTTACATAAGTGATCAGGAGGTGACGATTCTACACGCTATCTGCCGGCCTTATTACGACACCCCCGCCATCTTGTTTCTCTCTCTCTCTTTTTTCTTTCTTCCCCTCTTTCTCTCTCTCTGTCTCTCTTTGTCTCTCTCTCGTTAAAGTAAATCAATGTTTTATAATTTTATAGTACTGGGGTAATTGGCCGTGTGAAATTATCTTCTGAATTAGTAATAATAATAATAATAATAATAATAATAATAATATAATAATAATCTAAATATATAAAACAAAGAATTATGTCTGTGTGTGTGTGTTTGTGTCCGCACGAGAATCTCTGAAACTACTTTACCGATCTGTAGTGATGATGGATGGTGTTATATGTAGTGGTGGTGGTGACGGTGGTAGTGACAGTGACATTGGTGGTGAGGGTGATAGCGGCATGTTTGTGGTGATAGTGGTGGTGGTAGAGACTGGTTGATAGTAGTGGTAATGATTGTGGTGGTAGTGATGATGGTGGTAGTAGTGGTGGTAGTGATGATGGTGGCAGTAGTGAAACAATGTGGAGCCTCCCGGAGGGTGGCATCCTACCGTGGCCTAGCGGATGACGGGCGGCTCATCCACTAGTAATAATAATAATAATGACAATAACAATAATAATAACAATAACAATAATAATAACAATAAACTAGACATCAGAATCTAACCACACGTCTACCATTTGCAACACTGGGTAGAAATAAGACAAAATTTTCCCGACTTGCAACACCGCATGTTTACCCCAGCCTTACGATATGAGGACAGGACAGGACAGGACAGGACAGGACAGGGCAGGACAGGACAGGACAGGACAGAGCTCATGAGGCCGAGTGTTTTCATATTGGTCCTCTGATAGTTTTATTTTTCCTGGTTATAAGACTCAGGAAAATATTAGCGTTGGTTGTGAATCAATAGGTGTTTTGCTCTCTCTCTGTTTGTCTGCTTGTGTTGTGTTTGTTTGCGTTGTGTTTGTTTGTGTTGTGTTGTGTTTGTTTGTTTGTGTTGTGATGTGTTAATGTGTTGCATCACCTAGGGGGGGGGGATAAGTTTGATCAGGATAGGTTAGGTTAAGTTAGGTTCGGTTAGATCATAGTAGGTTAGGTTAGGTTAGGTTAGGTTAGGTTAGGTTAGGTTATAGTAGGTTAGGTTAGGTTAGGTTAGGTTAGGTTAAGTTAGGTTCGGTTAGGTTAGGTTAAGTTAGGTTAAGTTAGGTTCGGTTAGGTTAGGTTAAGTTAGGTTCGGTTAGTTCATAGTAGGTTAGGTTAGGTTAGGTTAGGTTAGATCATAGTAGGTTAGGTTAGGTTAGGTTAGGTTAGGTTAGGTTCGGTTACATCATAGTAGGTTAGGTTAGGCTAGGTTAAGTTAGGTTCGGTTAGGTTAGGTTAAGTTAGGTTAAGTTAGGTTCGGTTAGGTTAGGTTAAGTTAGGTTCGGTTAGTTCATAGTAGGTTAGGTTAGGTTAGGTTAAGTTAGGTTCGGTTAGTTCATAGTAGGTTAGGTTAGGTTAGGTTAAGTTAGGTTCGGTTAGATCATAGTAGGTTAGGTTAGAGCGATTCTTGTGTTAAATGGGGAATTGTTAAATCTATCCACGTTAATTGTGCACCTTATGTTAACATTTGTGATGATGGGTTCTCGTCCAGGTAAACTAGCAGGTAAAAGGTAAAGTAATAGGTAAAAGGTAAACTAACAAGGTAAAGTAACAGGTAACAAGGTAAACTAACAGGTAACAAGGTAAACTAACAGGTAACAAGGTAAACTAACAAGGTAAAGTAACAGGTAACAAGGTAAACTAACAGGTAGCAAGGTAAACTAACAGGTAACAAGGTAAACTAACAAGGTAAAGTAACAGGTAACAAGGTAAACTAACAGGTAGCAAGGTAAACTAACAGGTAACAAGGTAAACTAACAAGGTAAAGTAACAGGTAACAAGGTAAAGTAACAGGTAAAAGGTAAACTAACAAGGTAAAGTAACAGGTAACAAGGTAAACTAACAGGTAGCAAGGTAAACTAACAAGGTAAAGTAACAGGTAACAAGGTAAAGTAACAGGTAAAAGGTAAACTAACAGGTAACAAGGTAAACTAACAAGGTAAAGTAACAGGTAACAAGGTAAACTAACAGGTAACAAGGTAAACTAACAAGGTAAAGTAACAGGTAACAAGGTAAACTAACAGGTAGCAAGGTAAACTAACAAGGTAAAGTAACAGGTAACAAGGTAAAGTAACAAGGTAAAAGGTAAACTAACAAGGTAAAGTAACAGGTAACAAGGTAAACTAACAGGTAGCAAGGTAAACTAACAAGGTAAAGTAACAGGTAACAAGGTAAAGTAACAGGTAAAAGGTAAACTAACAGGTAACAAGGTAAACTAACAGGTAACAAGGTAAACTAACAGGTAACAAGGTAAACTAACAAGGTAAACTAACAGGTAACAAGGTAACTAACAGGTAACAAGGTAAACTAACAAGGTAAGGTAAACCAACACGTGGCAGGCTAAAGAAACTGCCTGGCTCTCCTTCAGGGTGAGGTCATTGCACCTTTTAGGAATTGTGACGTCACTGCTTCTCCGAGACACAAACAGGTCATAGTGGTGTGTGTGTGTGTGTGTGTGTGTGTCTTGGATACACGATAACTCACGAAGGGTCGAACACATTCCTGGAAACTTGACAAGGATGTTGGCTCCCCAGAACAACTAGGGCGAGGCTGATAGTCCGGAGTGTGGGGCCACCATTATAGCCATTAGTGAGCTGAGGGGAAGAAGGGCAGTGTATCCTTAATAACTGAAGTCCTTACGACGATCCAATAACTTCAGGCACACACACACACACACACACACACACACACACACACACACACACACACTAAGTCAGTTGTAGAAACTAAGGACCATTATTCTTTAAAATAGTTCAGCTTAGCCAAAAACTCATCGTGAACTCTTGGCAGGTGTTGCTAGTGAGGGAGCGAAAATGTAAACAATAACAACGACAGTGTTTTGTTTTGCTTGGATCAGCTGATATGGTGTGATGGCGGGAGGTCGTTTTCGTGTTTTGTTTTATTTTATTGGTTCATATCTGCTCGCCAAAAATCAATTTATGAATAAACTTATCGTAGTAGTTATTATTAAACCCCCCCCCCCACCAAAAAAAAAAACATTGTGGAACTTTAGGATTTGCAACAACGGGAATGACGACCAAAATAACAAGGGCGGTTTATTTTGATCCGATCAGGTGATATTGAGATTTTTCGCGTTTTTATTTTTATTTCTATATTCGCGCCAAAAAAAAAAATTAATAAAAAAAATAAATAAATAAACAAGCCAACTTAATTTTATACTCCAACATGTATTTAGTTTTCAGATCTATTTTTATGGGATCTAATGTTTATGGTGAAATGACTTAAGACATGTTGATTTTCTTTTTGTTTGTTTTTTTGTTCTTCTGATCTCGAACGCAGGAGCCATGAAGGCGGATTCAAAACAAAGTTGTAAAATAGTGCGTCCCAGACCGTGCCACCACACACTCCACGTCACTCATGCAGGGGAGAAAGGTCATTCTCTCTCTCTCTCTCTCTCTCTCTCTCTCTCTCTCTAGCCACTTTACTCCCTGTCACTCCCCCACTCCATCTATCCTTCCCCCACCCCTCCCCCAGTATTGGAAGCTGTGGGGGGAGGAGGGAGGGGGAACGGGGCCACAGTTCCCTCACATGACAAACAATTACTCAGTGCCGTGACGTTTGTGCCTAAGAATAGCTCCAGGGGACGCAAGCACTGAGGTGGTGGTGGTGGTGGTGGTAGACGGGGTGGTTGTTGTGCTGGAGGAGGGGAGGTGGTTGTTGTGGTTGTGAGGGAGGAAGGGGTGGTTGTTGTGGTAGTACTGGTTGTCTTGGTAGTAGTGGTGATTGTGGTGGTGGTGGTGGATGGGGTGGTTGTGGTGGTAGAGGAGAGGGTGGTTGTGGTGGTGGGTGGTAGAAGGAAGTAGTGATGATGGTGGTGATAGTGGTGGTAGGATGATGATGATGATGATGATGATGATGGTGATGATGATAGTAGAGTGTTAGTAGCTGTGTGGTGGTAGAGGTGATGAGGAAAGATGGTGGTAGCAGTGTTGATGGTGGTAATAGTGGTGATGGTAGGAATCCAGTTGTTAAAATTGTGGTTGTAGTGAGGGAAGAGGAGTGTTTCTGTGGTGTGGTGCTGGTGGTTGTTGGTGGTGGTAGTGGTGGTGTCAATGGCGGTGATTGTGGTTGTTGTGGGAGGGGAGGTGGTTGAGCTGGAGTTGTGGTGAGGATGGTGTTGGTTAGTAGTGATGATGGTGGTGAAGGTGTTTGTGGTACACGGTAGGTTTGTGGTTGTGGTGATGGTGGTTGTGTTGTGTGGGGTGAAGTGGTGGTGGTGGTAATGGTGGTAGTAGTTGTGGTGGTAGTAGTAGTAGTAGTAGTAGTAGTAGTAGTAGTAGTAGTAAAGAAGGAACAAACGCAGTGTTAGTGGCTGAGGAGGCAGGGGTCAGTGGCGTGGTGGGTGATAGTGGTGGTAGTAGTAATTTTAATGGCACGGGGGAAGGGGGAGAAGGGGGAGGGGAGGGGGGGTTGTAGTGAGGGTGTGGAGTATATGAGGTGGAGGAGGGGAGGGTGGGCGGGTGGGGGAGGAAGGGAAGAGGAGGGGGAATGTGTGTGTGTGTGTGTGAGCAGGAGGTGAAGGGTGGGGGAGAATGATAAAGGGAGGGGAATTGGGAAGGTTGGGGATGAGGGGAAGGAAGAGGGAAGGGAAGATGGGAAGGGGAGGAACAAGGAAGGGGAAGGGTAAAAAAGGGGGAAAAAGAGGAAGCGGAGGGGGAAGGAAGGCAGGAGGGAAAGGGGAGGGGAGAATGACAGTGTATCTAGGGGAGGATAGCAGTCACTAAGGGAGGGGTCGTAGAGAGGGTCGTGAAGGAGGGGTCGTAGAGAGGGTAGTACGGGGGGTCGTAAAGGGAGAGGTCGTCAGAGGGGGTCGTAAAGGGAGGGGTCGGAAAAGAAGGGGTCATCAGGGGGGGTCGTAAAGGGAGAGGTAGTACGGGGGTCGTAAAGGGAGGGTTCATCAGGGGGGGTCGTAAAGGGAGGGGTCATCAGGGGGGTCGTAAAGGGAGGGGTCGTCAGGGGGGTCGTAAAGGGAGGGGTCATCAGGGGGGTCGTAAGGGGAGGGGTCGTCAGGGGGGTCGTAAGGGGAGGGGTCGTCAGGGGGGTCGTAAAGGGAGGGGTCGTCAGGGGGGTCGTAAAGGGAGGGGTCGTCTGGTGGTTCATAAGAACAATTAAACACAACGTTTAGTGGCCATTGTTAAGTTTCTTTTTTGTTTGTTTATCTGACCCATGTTTTTGTTTGTTTATCTGACCCATGTTTTTGTTTGTTTATCTGACCCATGTTTTTGTTTGTTTATTTGACCCATGTTTTTGTTTGTTTATCTGACCCATGTTTTTGTTTGTTTATTTGACCCATGTTTTTGTTTGTTTATCTGACCCATGTTTTTGTTTGTTTATTTGACCCATGTTTTTGTTTGTTTATCTGACCCATGTTTTTGTTTGTTTATTTGACCCATGTTTTTGTTTGTTTATCTGACCCATGTTTTTGTTTGTTTATCTGACCCATGTTTTTGTTTGTTTATCTGACCCATGTTTTTGTTTGTTTTTGCTCACAAGGAATTTACAGTCTTCCGTTTTTGTGTTTGTGTCTTTGTTTATTTTGTGTTTTTGTTGATATATAAAATATTTATCGTAATAATATTGAACTGATGTGATTAGATTTGGTTATCATGTCGAATGATTATGTTGAATTATTATTATTATTATTATTATTATTATTATTATTATTATTATTATTATTATTATTGTCAATTAATAATTTCCTCTTAATATATCGTAACTAAACACCAAGATTTATTAATACAAAGTTATATCACTTCCTAAGTATCTCTCTATAATTCCTAAGTATCTCTCTATAATTCCTGAGTATCTCTCTATAATTCCTAAGTATCTCTCTATAATTCCTGAGTATCTCTCTATAATTCCTAAGTATCTCTCTATAATTCCTAAGTATCTCTCTATAATTCCTAAGTATCTCTATAATTCCCAAGTATCTCTCTATAATTCCCAAGTATCTCTCTATAATTCCCAAGTATCTCTCTATAATTCCTAAGTATCTCTCTATAATTCCCAAGTATCTCTCTATAATTCCTAAGTATCTCTCTATAATTCCCAAGTATCTCTCTATAATTCCTAAGTATCTCTCTATAATTCCCAAGTATCTCTCTATAATTCCCAAGTATCTCTCTATAATTCCCAAGTATCTCTCTATAATTCCCAAGTATCTCTATAATTCCTAAGTATCTCTCTATAATTCCCAAGTATCTCTCTATAATTCCTAAGTATCTCTCTATAATTCCCAAGTATCTCTCTATAATTCCTAAGTATCTCTCTATAATTCCTAAGTATCTCTCTATAATTCCTAAGTATCTCTCTATAATTCCTAAGTATCTCTCTATAATTCCCAAGTATCTCTCTATAATTCCTAAGTATCTCTCTATAATTCCCAAGTATCTCTCTATAATTCCTAAGTATCTCTCTATAATTCCCAAGTATCTCTCTATAATTCCCAAGTATCTCTATATAATTCCTAAGTATCTCTCTATAATTCCTAAGTATCTCTCTATAATTCCTAAGTATCTCTCTATAATTCCCACGTATCTCTATAATTCCTAAGTATCTCTCTATAATTCCTAAGTATCTCTCTATAATTCCCAAGTATCTCTCTATAATTCCCAAGTATCTCTATATAATTCCTAAGTATCTCTCTATAATTCCTAAGTATCTCTCTATAATTCCCACGTATCTCTATAATTCCTAAGTATCTCTCTATAATTCCTAAGTATCTCTATAATTCCTAAGTATCTCTCTATAATTCCCACGTATCTCTATAATTCCTAAGTATCTCTATATAATTCCTAAGTATCTCTCTATAATTCCCACGTATCTCTATAATTCCCAAGTATGTTATAGTATGTGGTAACGATGGTATTGGGTGTGACAGGTGTGTACAGGTGTGTGCAGGTGTGTACATCAGGTATTTTAAAGTACAGTAAACCCTCTCAATAACGGAATCCTCTCAATAACGGACGTGACTCATAATGTTTAGTCTGGTATTGGGAGGGTTTACTGTTTTATTGTATTTATTTATTTGTTGATTTGTTGTTTTTTGTTTATTTATTTTATTTATTTATTTATTTGTTTATTTATTTGTTGTTTATTTATTTATTTTATTTATTATTTCCATTATTTTTTTTATCTGATTTATCGCATTATTTTTTTTCTTTATATAAATGGATGAAAAGATTGAGAGAGAGAGAGAGAGAGAGAGAGAGAGAGAGAGAGAGAGAGAGAGTAAAGTAGACGGTGCGTACAACACAGTGTGTTCCCACGCTCTGTACACCCCCCCCCCCCCAACCCTCCACCCTACCCCTCCCCACAACACCCCCGTTACCACAATCCCTCCCCCCCCCCCCGCTGCTACAATACCCCTCTCTCTCTCTCTCTCTCTCTCTCTCTCTCTCTCTCTCTCTCTCTCTCTCTCCACTTTCCACTCCTTTAACTCTCTTTAATTTCTCCCTATCTCCTTATCCCCCTCTCGCTATTTCCCTCTCATACCTCTTCCACTTTCCCTCTCCCTCTCTTTCTTCTCCATCCCATCTTCCTTTTCCCTCTCTCCTTCTCCTCCGTTTTCTTTCCCCCCTCCTCTCTCTCTCTCTCTCTCTCTCTCTCTCTCTCTCTCTCTCTCTCTCTCTCTCTCTTCTTAAGTAGCACCCTCCTTTCCTCCCTCCTTCAATAACACCCTCTCTCCCTCACACTTCTCCCTCCCCCCCCTTTCCACCCTCCTC
>CAUDMG010000093.1:430000-445000 GCA_958450375.1 Homarus gammarus | reverse complement strand
TAGGTCAACCAGGAGTCCAGAAGGTCAAAGGTCAGGTATATAGGTCAACCAGTAGTCCAGAAGGTCAAAGGTCAGGTATATAGGTCAACCAGGAGTCTAGAAGGTCAAAGGTCAGGTGGATATATGTCATGCAAGATACTAAAAGGTCAAGAGGTCACGTGTTTATAAGTCAGGCCTTTACAGAAGCTGAGGGGTCAGGGGTGAGTGTCAGGGGATGGAGTTAAGGGGTGAGTGTCAGGGGATGGAGTTAAGGGGTGAGTGTCGGGTAAGTGTCGGGGGATGAAGTTAAGGGGTGAGTATCAGGGGAGGGTCAGGGGGGACGGGGGTGTTAGGGTGTCAGGGATTAGTGTTAGTGGACGGGGGTGTCAGGGGAGGAGGGGTGTCAGGGGAGAGGGGTTAGGGATGAGACTCGGGGTTCAGGGGAGGGGAGGTTGGTGTCAGTAAGGAGAGGTCAGTTTCTGGGAAATTTGCCTCGTCACTCTTGTTTATATGACCTGACTCCTTAATCTATTTGTTTATATTATGAAAAAACAAACAAACACAGCGTCATTATCAACAGTCAACAGTGCCACCTAACCTAACCTAACCTAACCTAACCTAATCTAATCTAGCCTAACCTAACCTGACCTAACCTAACCTAACCTAACCTAACCTAACCTAATCTAATCTAGCCTAACCTGACCTGACCTCACTTTTAAATGGGTTCAAAATATTCCATACCTATTATTAAACCATTCATGAATTATCTTTGGAGTGATGGAGGAAGGGGTTGGAGGTGGTGATGGAGGAAGGGGTTGGAGGTGGTGATGGAGGAAGGGGTTGGAGGTGGTGATGGAGGAAGGGGTTGGAGGTGGTGATGGAGGAAGAGGTTGGAGGTGGTGATGGAGGAAGGGGTTGGAGGTGGTGATGGAGGAAGGGGTTGGAGGTGGTGATGGAGGAAGGGGTTGGAGGTGGTGATGGAGGAAGGGGTTGGAGGTGGTGATGGAGGAAGAGGTTGGAGGTGGTGATGAGAGGAAGGGGTTGGAGGTGGTGATGGAGGAAGGGGTTGGAGGTGGTGATGGAGGAAGGGGTTGGAGGTGGTGATGGAGGAATGGGTTGGAGGTGATGATGGAGGAGGGAATGAGAACTAGGAATGAGAGGGAGTATGATGGAATGGGTAATGTGAGGGAGTTTAGGGATGGGGAGGTGTTTTGAGGGAAGGGAAGGAGGAGGAGGAGGTGTTCGGGGAGGGAGTGGGTGTTCGACCTTCCACTCCTGTTTATTAAGTCATATTTCCATCACTGGTTGACTCACTCTGGTGGGCGCGGCGGCGGCGGTGTGACGCACATACACTCACACACAAACACACACAAGCAGCTGGGGTATACACGGCCATGTGCGTGCGTACATGAGCTGGGATCGTGGCCTAAAGGGGTTTATGTGCGTGGGTACGTGTTTATATGTGCGTTTTGTGGTGTAGTTTGTGTACATGGAGGTGAAGGTGTGTGTGTGTGGGTTACCAACATGAACATGTGTGTGTGTGTGTATGCTGAGGAATTGTACTGTACGTGAATCATGGCACACACACACACACACACACACACACACACACACACACACACACACCGGTAGGAATTCCTTAGCGTTGCCAAACTGTTAAGAAAGTTGTTTCTTGACGCAAGGAATGATAGTGTGTATGTGTGTGTGTGTGTGTGTGTGTGTGTGTGTTTAAATGTAGTATGTATGTGCGCGTGTGGATATGTGGTGTAATGGTCAGCTTCCTCACTTCGCAAGCGAGTGGACCCGGGTTCGATCCTCGGGCAGGGTAAAACTATGGGCAAGTTTCTTTACGCCATTTGCCTCTGTCTACCCAGCAGTAATTGGGGACCTGGATGTAGATCGATTTGCGGATCCTCTTCCGGGGTATTGGTTAGCCAGTGCAGTTGGCGAGTTGTCCGGTCTTCTCTGGCTATTCCTTGACACTGGGTCATGCAGCTCGGTAACTCAGGGTGTGGTTGTTGTGTTGGCGACAGCTTCTACACCTCAAACATTCACGCCTAGGAGTCCCTTGGGCCGGCCATCCTTGTTACACGAGGGGCGACCATTATTACGCGAGGATAGTATTATGTGCGTATGTATACAGCATATGTGTATGTGTATGTACTTTTAAGTACTTTTTTCGTACCTGTCTTCAGTGTTGTATAGTGACGGTAGTAATGGCCGCCCAAACAAAAACATTTATCAATAACAAAAACAAACAACAAACATTAACTCTTAACACAAATAATTATCACTTATGGGTCATTTTATTTGTTCACTTAAAAAAACATTAAATATATTATTATTATTATTATTATTATTATTATTATTATTATTATTATTATTATTATTAATATTATTAATATTATTATTATTATTGTTATTATTATTATTATTATTATTATATTATTATTATATTATTATTATTATTATTATTATTATTATTATTATTATATTATTATTATTATTATTATTATATTATTATTATTATTTTATATTATTATTATTATTATTATTATTATTATTATTATCATAATTATTTTATATTATTATTATTATTATTATTATTATTATTATTATATTATTATTATTATTATTATTATTATTATTATTATTTTATATTATTATTATTATTATTATTATTATTATTATTATTATTATTATTTTATATTATTATTATTATTATTATTATTATTATTATTATTATTTTATATTATTATTATTATTATTATTATTATTATTATTATTTTATATTATTATTATTATTATTATTATTATTATTATTATTACTATTATTATTATTATTATTATTATTATTTTATATTATTATTATTATTATTATTATTATTATTATTATTATTATTATTATTACGTTTACTATTATTATTATTATTATTATTATATTATTATTATTATTATTATTATTATTATTATTATTATTATTATTAAAAGGAATAATCTCACTAATGTTTCGTGTTGTTTTTTGGGGGCAAATTACAATTGAGGTTTTGACTTTCATATAAGCTGTATATTTATACCATTAATAATAATAAAAGAAACCCTAGTTAACCTATCCTAACCTAACCTAACCTATCCTAACCTAACCTAACCTAACCTAACCTATCCTAACCTAACCTAACCAAACCAAACCTAACCTTATCAAAATTAACCAAGCTTAGTTTAACTTAACCAAACCAAAACTAACCTAACCTAGCTTCACTTAACGTAATTTAACCTAACCCAACCTTTAACTTAACCTAACCCAAACTAAGCGTAGATTATTATTATTATTATTATTATTATTATTATTATTATTATTATTATTATTATTATTATTATTATTATATTATTATTATTATTATTATTATTATTATTATTATTATTAAAAGTTCGTGGAATAACGTTTCCGGAGCATTAGATAACTTTTGTCATATTCGTCTGTGTGAGTGAGTGAGTAGTAGTAGTAGTGCTGGTCATTTTAGTTTGTGCTGGACTATACGGTGAAAGTGATGATAATGTGTTTATAATTTATTAAAGTGAATTTGGGGATAGTGGTTCGTCGTTTTAGTTACTATTGGATGATCTTGTGAAAATGATCTTTTAAAAGAATTGACAGTGAGTCATTTTCTTTATGGCTGAACTCTTATATGAAAGTGACAATGGGATTCGTCACTTATATTCCCTATAATAAAAATGATATATTGACAGAAATATATAAATCTCTTCTTTAATAGGTCAGATTACATGGTAGGTGAGATGTATCGTACGGTTGATTGATGGGGTTAAAATTCTGGCCACCGTGTCCCTTCTTAGTCTATCTGTGGCCACCTACTCCTATCTGTGGCCATCCTGTCTTCTAATTGTGTCCACCTTATCTCCTGTCTGTGGCCACCTATCCTATTACCCGTGGTCACCTACCATCTACCCGTGGCCATACACCATCTACCAGTGGCCACCTCCCCTCCTAACCGTGGCCATACACCCTCTCTCCGTGGCCACAGACGCTGGCCATCACCACCCACTGGTCACTCTGTCTATCATGGCGGCGCCGACCAGTGCTGTGTGGACAAGAATAGAGCTGTGTTGGCGCCAGGCTGTGACGTGGGGAGCTGGCCTGGCTCTATCCCTAGCCTAGCACCCTCCTGGCACCCTCCTGGCACCCCCACTTGATACCCCCCCATGGATTAACACCGCACCCCCTCACCCCCTCACCCTAGCACTTTCCCTCCCCCTCATCTCTTTCTGGCACTTCCCCCCTCACCTCACCCTGGCACTTCCCTTCCCCTTCACCCCACACTGGCACTTCCTCTCACCCCATCCCTGGCACTTCCCCTTCTAACCCCCCCCCCCCCTAATACCCCTTATCCCCCTTGGACTTCCCCGTTTCCCCCATTTCCTTCCTGGCACTCCCATTAACCCTCCTACACCCCCCACCAGCCCCCCCCCACATGAGCTCACCAGCCCCCCCCCTCCCTCCCCCCCCCTCATGGTATCCTCAACTGCCAGAATGCCAAGCCTCTTCGGTGCCAGGCCCGGGCAGTGGCACCGAAGGGCGGCAGTGAGTCGTCTGGGGTTGTGTCTGCGGCCACTTGCTGTTGTTCTGTTGGCCAGGGTATGGAGAGTGTCCACCTGGAACACTTGGAATGAGTGCCAGGAATAGTTGGAATGAATGTATTTGTAATGGTTGTAATGTATCAGGAACAGTTTAATAACAATAATCTTATTTTTGACTCTTAATATAAAGTCTTCAGAAAACAATCAATCATTTTGTTTCAATAATAATAATAATGTAAAGAAAACAAGCAACTATCTTATATTTATCTTTAAACTCGATATATTAAGTCTATTTTCTTAGTGATAATATTGAAGACATTTGACAATAACACGAGAGGCGGCGCTTTAAAGGCAGGCAGGGAAGATGTCAACAAAAGGCGTCATCAGTGTTTCAACCCTGGCGGCAGTCTTGGCTTAGGCTTCGCGGAACATCATCACGCCCCCCCCCCCCCCCCCGAGGATATTGACAGCGTGAATTAAGATATTTTTATTAATTATTTTAACCGATGACTTATGAATATATAGTGAAATTATTATATACAGTAGTTGTGAGTTAATTTGAATTTTTTTTTAAATTCCTGGTAAGGTTTCGGACGATGGTTCTCAGATGTACGGTACGGGAGATTGATTTAAAATGTCGTTTGATTTTTTAGGGGAATTGTGATTGGTGTTTATTTTGGAAGGATTTTGGGGGAGAGTTGTAATTGGCTAAAAAAAATATATACTTGATATTTTACGAAAGATAGATACGTTTGCTTCAGAAACCCAAGTTAGCGTGACCTAACCTGACCTAACCTAACCTAATCTAACCCAACCTAACCTAGCCTAACCTAACCTCACCTAACCTTACCTAACCTCACCTAACCTAACCTAACCTAACCTCACCTAACCTTACCTAACCCATCCCTAACAAACCCCTAACTTAATCTCAACCAGCCCTTAACCCCCTAACCTAACTGAACCTGCTCCTAACTAAGCTAACCTAACCTAACCTAACCCTAACCAAAACCAAACCAAACCAAACCCTAACCCTAACCAAAACCTAACCCTAACCAAACCCTAACCCTAACCAAAACCTAACCTAACCCTAACCAAATGCAGGGTTTTGGAATACCTGTTTCCGTGAAGAAATTTAGACCCGGGAAGCTTGGAACGTTAATGCAGATGAGAGACATTGACTAGAGAAGAGAGAGAGAGAGAGAGAGAGAGAGAGAGAGAGAGAGAGAGAGAGAGAGTCTTTAAAGGGGGTGAGAGCTGCCCTGTGACCTGAGAGAGAGAGAGAGAGAGAGAGAGAGTCTTTAAGGGGGTGAGAGCTGCCCTGTGACCTGAGAGAGAGAGAGAGAGAGAGAGAGAGAGAGAGAGAGTCTTTAAAGGGGGTGAGAGCTGCCCTGTGACCTGAGAGAGAGAGAGAGAGAGAGAGAGAGAGAGAGAGAGAGAGAGAGAGAGAGAGAGTCTTTTAGGGGGTGAGAGCTGCCCTGTGACCTGAGAGAGAGAGAGAGAGAGAGAGAGAGAGAGAGAGAGAGTCTTTTAGGGGGTGAGAGCTGCCCTGTGACCTGAGAGAGAGAGAGAGAGAGAGAGAGAGAGAGAGAGAGAGAGAGAGAGTCTTTTTCTGGGGTGTGAGCTGCCCTGTGACCTGAGAGAGAGAGAGAGAGAGAGAGAGAGAGAGAGAGAGAGAGAGAGAGAGAGTCCTTTAGGGGGTGAGAGCTGCCCTGTGACCTGAGAGAGAGAGAGAGAGAGAGAGAGAGAGAGAGAGAGAGAGAGTCTTTTAGGGGGTGAGAGCTGCCCTGTGACCTGAGAGAGAGAGAGAGAGAGAGAGAGAGAGAGAGAGAGAGAGTCCTTTAGGGGGTGAGAGCTGCCCTGTGACCTGAGAGAGAGAGAGAGAGAGAGAGAGAGAGAGAGAGAGAGAGTGTTTAGGGGGTGAGAGCTGCCCTGTGACCTGAGAGAGAGAGAGAGAGAGAGAGAGAGAGAGAGAGAGAGAGAGAGTCCTTTAGGGGGTGAGAGCTGCCCTGTGACCTGAGAGAGAGAGAGAGAGAGAGAGAGAGAGAGAGAGAGAGAGAGTCCTTTAGGGGGTGAGAGCTGCCCTGTGACCTGAGAGAGAGAGAGAGAGAGAGAGAGAGAGAGAGAGAGAGAGAGAGAGAGAGAGAGAGAGTCTTTTAGGGGGTGAGAGCTGCCCTGTGACCTGAGAGAGAGAGAGAGAGAGAGAGAGAGAGAGAGAGAGAGAGAGAGAGAGTCTTTTAGGGGGTGAGAGCTGCCCTGTGACCTGAGAGAGAGAGAGAGAGAGAGAGAGAGAGAGAGAGAGAGAGAGAGAGAGAGAGTCTTTTAGGGGGTGAGAGCTGCCCTGTGACCTGAGAGAGAGAGAGAGAGAGAGAGAGAGTCTTTTAGGGGGTGAGAGCTGCCCTGTGACCTGAGAGAGAGAGAGAGATAGCGAGAGATAGAGCGAGAGACTTACCCCCCCCCCCCCTGAAAGAAACACCCATTGTCTCTCTCATTTCAACAAATTAATTAACAGTTTATCTTACTCCTGTTTCAGACACGTCCACTCATGTCCCATACAGGTAGAGGACACGTTCCAGACACGGATGACCTCGACCTTGGTAAGTACACAATTAGCACGTGAACCGGTGGTGTATATGTATAGATCATTCACCCACGCTTGTCTGTCTGTCTGTCTGTCTGTGAATGTCCGTCAATCTGTCTGTCTGTCTGTCTGTGAATGTCCATCAATCTGTCTGTCTGTCTCTGTCTGTGAATGTCCATCAATCTGTCTGTCTGTGAATGTCCGTCAATCTGTCTGTCTGTCTCTGTCTGTGAATGTCCATCAATCTGTCTGTCTGTCTGTCTGTGAATGTCCATCAATCTGTCTGTCTGTCTGTGAATGTCCATCAATCTGTCTGTCTGTTTATGTATACAGTATGTCCTTAAGTTGGTGGTATACGATTAGATAGATAGATAGATAGATAGATAGATAGATAGATAGATAAAGTAATGGATGGATAAGTTGAGGTAAGGTGAGGTAAGGTGAGGTAAAGTGAGGTAAGGTGAGGTAAGGTGAGGTAAAGTGAGGTAAGGTGAGGTAAAGTGAGGTAAGGTGAGGTAAAGTGAGGTAAAGTGAGGTAAGGTGAGGTAAGGTGAGGTAAGGTGAGGTAAGGTGAGGTAAGGTGAGGTAAAGTGAGGTAAGGTGAGGTAAGGTGAGGTAAAGTGAGGTAAAGTGAGGTAAGGTGAGGTAAAGTGAGGTAAAGTGAGGTAAGGTGAGGTAAAGTGAGGTAAAGTGAGGTAAGGTGAGGTAAGGTGAGGTAAAGTGAGGTAAAGTGAGGTAAAGTATGAGAGTGTGGAGTCAACGGAGCGGAAAAGTCACCAACAGACTCACTGTATATCCTTGAAGCTGTGGGAACCTGACACACACACACACACACACACACACACACACACACACACACACACACACACACATACATTCATACGCTTGCATTCATGTACACATACATCCACAACACGCACATTTACATACGCTCATCTACATGCACACGGACACGCACATACGGTACACATACAGTGCACATGGACGCACCGTCACCACCGGAAGTGGGGGTAGGGCGTGTGTGTGTGTGTGTGTGTGTGTGTGTGTGTGTGTGTGTGTGTGTGTGCGCGTGTGTGTGTGTGCGTGTATGTGTGCGCGCGCGTGTGTGTGTGTGTGTGTGTATTTATGTGTGTGTGCGTGTATGTGCGCGCGTGTGTGTGTGTGCGTGTGTGTGTGTGTGTATTTATGTGTGTGTGTGCGTGTATGTGCGCGCGCGCGCGCGTGTGTGTGTGTGTGTGTGTGTGTGTGTGTCCATCAATGGCGTCATTCACAAACTAGCCTCTGTCTACCGTCCACTGTGGGAAGTTGTTGTCTACTGTAACCTACTGTAGTCTACTGTAACCTACTGTAGTGTACTGTAGCCTACTGTAGTCTACGGTAACCTACTGTAGTCTACTGTAACTTACTGTAGTCTACTGTAACCTACTGTAGTCTACTGTAACCTACTGTAGTCTACTGTAACCTACTGTAGTCAACTGTAACTTACTGTAGTCTACTGTAACCTACTGTAGTCAACTGTAGTCTACTGTAACCTACTGTAGTCAACTGTAGTCAACTGTAGTCAACTGTAGTCTACTGTAATCTCTTGTGTCCTGCTGTTTTCTACTGGAGTCTTATAACCTACTGTGGTCTATTGTAACCTACTGTAGTCAACTGTAATCTACTGTAACCTACTGTAGTCAACTGTAGTCAACTGTAGTCTACTGTAGTCTACTGTAATCTCTTGTGTCCTGCTGTTTTCTACTGGAGTCTTATAACCTACTGTGGTCTATTGCAGTCTCTTGTATTACGCTGCAAATTACAGTATTCAGCTGTATTATAATCTAGTGTACTGACTTCTCCTGTAATCTGCTGCAATACACTGATATTTACTGTACTGTAACGAAACAGAATTCATGCTGGAATTATTATGACAGCTGTAATCTACTGAAATCTGCTGTGACCTGCTGTAATTTGTTGAACCCAGGACACTAAAGGGTAAGAAATAAAGTGTCTTAAGGTATTTGGAAAAGACAAGTTATCTGAAGTGAAAAAATATATGATTGAAAATAAGGTAAGAAAAATCGCCTTAAGTGTCTATAATAAGCTTAGTGGACCATATAAGTGGAAAAATAAGGGGAAATAAGGGGAAAAATAAGGGGAAATAAGGGGAAAAATAAGGGGAAATAAGTGGAAAAATAAGGGGAAATAAGTGGAAAAATAAGGGGAAATAAGTGGAAAAATAAGAGGGAAATAAGTGGAAAAATAAGGGAAATAAGTGGAAAAATAAGATAGAAGATGAAGCTTTATAGTTAGTCCGCGTGAGAGAGAGAGAGAGAGAGAGAGAGAGAGAGAGAGAGAGAGAGAGAGAAATTGTTGATATTAGAGTTTTTTCTATTTTCTTTAATTGTCGTTTTGTTTTGGTTTATTTTATTTATTTACTACTTGTGATTTAACGTGTGTGTGTGTGTGTGTGTGTGTGTGTATATGTGTGTGTGTGTGTGTGTGTGTGTGTGTGTGTATATGTGTGTGTGTGTGTGTGTGTGTGTGTGTGTGGATATGTGTGTGTGTGTGTGTGTGTGTGTGTGTGTGTGTGTGTGTGTGTGGATATGTGTGTGTGTGTGTGTGTGTGTGTGTGTTAGTTAGATTTCCCTTTATACTGAATCACACACACACACACACACACACACACACACACACACGCCAGACAAACAGAATAACAAACAAACAGACAAACAGCAGAGGGAGGGGGAGGGTCGCTTGCTGATTGTCCACTTCCGGTGGCAGGTCGCCCGGGTCTTGTCTGCTGTGTGCTGTGTCTGCAGTGTTGCTGTGTGCTGTGTCTGCAGTGTTGCTGTGTGCTGTGTCTGCCGTGTTACTGTGTCTGATATGTGCTGTGTCTGCCGTGTTGCTGTGTCTGATATGTGCTGTGTCTGCAGTGTTGTTGTGTGCTGTGTTTGCCGTGTTGCTGTGTGCTGTGTCTGCAGTGTTGCTGTGTCTGCTGTGTGCTGTGTTTGCCGTGTTGCTGTGTGCTGTGTCTGCAGTGTTGCTGTGTATGCTGTTGTGCTGTGTCTGCAGTGTTGCTGTGTGCTGTGTCTGCTGTGTGCTGTGTCTGCAGTGTTGTTGTGTCTGCTGTGTCTGCAGGGCTGCTGTGTCTGCTGTATCTGCTGTGTTTGTGCAGTATCTGCTGTGTCTGTGTGCTGTGTCTGCAGTGTTGCTGTGTCTGCAGTGCTGCTGTGTCTGCTGTGTGCTGTATCTGCTGTGTGTGTGCAGTATCTGCTGTGTCTGTGTGCTGTGTCTGCAGTGTTGCTATGTCTGCAGTGTTGCTTTGCCTGTGCTGTGTGCTGTATCTGCTGTGTGTGTGTGTGTGTGTGTGCTGTGTCTGCTGTATGCCGTGTCTGCAGTGATGCTGTGTCTGAAGTTTTGCTTTGTCTGCTGTGTTGCTGTGTCTGCTGTGTGTTGTATCTGTTGTGCGTGTGCTGTGTCTGCAGTGTTGCTGTTTCTTCATTGTTACTGTGTCTACTGTGTTGCTCTTGAGTGTTGCTGTGTCTGCTGGGTGTGCTGTGCTGCTGTGTGTGCCGTGCTGCTGTGTGTGCTGTGTCTGTTGGGTGTGCTGTGTCTGCTGGGTGTGCTGTGTCTGCTGGGTGTGCTGTGTGTGTTATGTCTGCTGTGCTGCTGTGTCTGCTGTGTCTTCTGGGTGGGCTGTGTGTGCTGTGTCTGCTGTGCTGCTGTGTGTGTTGTGCTTCTGTGTCTGCTGTGTTTAATGTATGTGCTGTGTCTGTTGGGTGTGTTGTGTTGCTGTGTCTGCTGGGTGGGCTGTGTTGCTGTGTCTGTTGGGTGTGTTGTGTTGCTGTGTCTGCTGGGTGGGCTGTGTTGCTGTGTGTAATGTGTGTGCCAAGTCTTCCCCTGCCAGTACACAGCCTCCTCACCATCAAGACTCCTGCTGTGCCTCCTCGTGGCAACACACGGTAACTGGGTGCCTCCTGGGCCCAGGCTAGACCAGCAGAGGATCTCCGAGTAACAGTGAGCCTCAGAGGGACGATGCATAGGCCCACTGGCATGTGGATACGTCCTGGCGCCTACCAACCATTGCCCCGCTGCCTTGCAGATTAACCTTGGTGGGTATAAAGCAACGGGAGTAAACCCCAAGCGAAAAATCTGCCTTTGGCAGACTCCGAAACCCTGTTTTCATCTGTAGGGAGCTGAAATTATCTACAAAGCTGCACGTATATCGAGCAGCGGTCCTCCCCACCCTGCTATATGGCAGCGAGACAAGCGCCAAGTCAGAAGACGCTGTCGCCGCCCCTCCCGCACTAGATGTAGCCCTCCACATGTGCAACATCTGTGAACGACACTGCCGGTCCCGTATCGGCCTCTTTTTCACCTCAGAACTCACCAATGAGTGACAGCAAAGTAGTAGTAGTGTGCTGTGTCTGTTGTGTTGTGTGATTTGTCTGCTGTACAGGTTAAAATAGGAAATCTTGTCTGCTGGCTTCTGTTGGGACTCTCTCTCTCTCTCTCTCTCTCTCTCTCTCTCTCTCTCTCTCTCTCTCTCTCTCTCTCTCTCTCTCTCTCTCTCTCTCTCTCTCTCTCTCTCCCTCCTTGCGTCACACACCAATTACAATTATTATATTCACTTCCCCTTTACGTAATCCTTGTGCTGTAATAATTGGGTCTGAAATACGTCCTTCTTACTCTCATCCCTTAAAGGGTTAGGGAAGAGGAGGAAGACGTGGAGCGGGAAGGGGAGGGGAAAGAGGAGGAGGAGGAGGAAGGGGAGGGGGAAGAGGAGGAGGAGGAGGGGGAGGGGGAAGAGGAGGAGGAGGAGGGGGAGGGGGAAGAGGAGGAGGAGGAAGGGGAGGGGGAAGAGGAGGAGGAGGAAGGGGAGAGGGAAGAGGAGGAGGAGGAAGGGGAGGGGGAAGAGGAGGAGGAGGAGGGGAGGGGGAAGAGGAGGAGGAGGAGGAAGGGTAGGGGGAAGAGGAGGAGGAGGAAGGGGAGGGGAAAGAGGAGGAGGAGGAGGAGGAATGGTAGGGGGAAGAGGAGGAGGAGGAAAGGGAGGGGAAAGAGGAGGAGGAACGGGAAGAAATAGGTTGAAGAAGAGGATAAAGAAGAAGAAGAGGGGAAGAAAGGAGTAGAAGAGGGAGGAAAAAGTACAGGAAGAGGAGGACGAAGAAGACGAATTAGGAGGAAGAAGAGGAGGAGGAAGGGGAAGTGAGTTGATCAGCGGAAGAAGGTGTTATCTCGTCAGGGTGCGTTGCCTTCCTCCCCTATCTGCCCCTCACCCTGCCGTCCCCTGCCCCTCACCCTGCCGTCCCCTGCCTCTCACCCTGCCGTCCCCTGCCCCTCACCCTGCCGTCCCCTGCCCCTCACCCTGCCGTCCCCTGCCTCTCACCCTGCCGTCTCTTGCCCCTCACCCTGCCGTCCCCTGCCCCTCACCCTGCCGTTCCCTGCCCCTCACTCTGCCGTCCCCTGCCTCTCACCCTGCCGTCCCCTGCCCCTCACCATGCCGTCCCCTGCCCCTCACCCTGCTGTCCCTTGCCCCTCACCCTGCGGTCCCCTGCCCCTCACCATGCCGTCCCCTGCCCCTCACCCTGCCGTCCCCTGCCTCTCACCCTGCCGTCCCCTTCCCCTCACCCTGCCGTCCCCTGCCCCTCACCCTGCCGTCCCCTGCCCCTCACCATGCCGTCCCCTGCCCCTCACCCTGCCGTCCCCTGCCCCTCACCCTGCCGTCCCCTGCCTCTCACCCTGCCGTCCCCTGCCCTCACCCTGCCGTCCCCTGCCTCTCACCCTGCCGTCCCCTGCCTCTCACCCTGCCGTCCCCTGCCCCTCACTCTGTCGTCCCCTGTCCTCACCCTGCCGTCCCCTGCCTCTCACCCTGCCGTCCCCTGCCTCTCGCCCTGCCGTCCCCTGCCTCTCACCCTGCCGTCCCCTGCCTCTCGCCCTGCCGTCCCCTGCCCCTCACCATGCCGTCCCCTGCCCCTCACCCTGCCGTCTCCTGCCTCTCACCCTGCCGTCCTCTGCCTCTCACCCTGCCGTCCCTTGCCTCTCACCCTGCCGTCCCCTGCCTCTCGCCCTGCCGTCCCCTGCCTCTCGCCCTGCCGTTCCCTGCCTCTCGCCCTGCCGTCCCCTGCCCCTCACCCTGCCGTCCCCTGCCTCTCACCATGCCCTCCCCTGCCTCTCGCCCTGCCGTCCCCTGCCCCTCACCCTGCCTCACCCTGCCGTCCCCTGCCCCTCACCCTGCCTCACCCTGCCGTCCCCTGCCCCTCACCCTGCCGTCCCCTGCCTCTCACCCTGCCTTTCTCCCTGCCGTCCCTTGCCTCTCACCATGCCGTCCCCTGCCCCTCACCCTGCCGTTCCATGCCCCTCACTATGCCGTCCCCTGCCTCTCACTCTGCCGTCCCTTGCCCCTCACCATGCCGTCCCCTGCCTCTCGCCCTGCCGTCCCCTGCCTCTCACCCTGCCGTCCCCTGCCTCTCGCCCTGCAGTCCCCTGCCTCTCACCATGCCGTCCCCTGCCTCTCGCCCTGCCGTCCCCTGCCCCTCACCCTGCCGTTCCCTGCCCCTCACCCTGCCGTTCCCTGCACCTCACCCTGCCGTCTAAAACCCCTGTCTGTGGTTCCTCTGCCGTCCCCTGCCCCTCACCCTGCCGTCCCCTGCCCCTCACCCTGCCGTTCTCTGCCCCTCACTCTGTCGTCCCCTGCACCTCACCCTGCCGTCTAAAACCCCTGTCTGTGGTTCCTCTGCCGTCCCCTGCCCCTCACCCTGCCGTTCCCTGCCCCTCACTCTGCCGTCCCCTACCCCTCACCCTTCCGCTTCCTGTCCCTCACTCTGCCGTCCCCTGCCCCTCACCCTGCCGTCCCCTGCCCCTCACCCTGCCGTTCCCTGCTCCTCACCCCGCCGTTCCCTGCTCCTCACTCTGCCGCCCCCTGCCCCTCACCCAGCCATCTTCTGCCGTTCAAAACATAAGAACATAAGAATGGAGGAAACTGCAGCGGGCCTATTGGTCCATACTGGGCAGTCCCGTTTACACCCAACCCCTATTGCTCATATATCCATCCAACCTATGTTTGAATCTATCCAGCGTATTCGAGTTAATTATGATGTTTGGTAACTTGTTCCACTCATCCACTACTCTATTTCCAAACCAGTGTTTACCTACCTCACGCCTGAATCTAAATTTGTCTATTTTAAAACCATTGTTACGAGTTCGCTCCTGGTTGTATAGTTTGAGTACCTCTGTTATATCACCTTTGTTTAGCCCTGACTTCCATTTATACACCTCAGTCATATCGCCCCCTCACTCTACGTCTCTCGAGGGAGTGCAAATTAAGATGCTTTAACCTGTCTATGTACTCAGGGTTCCCAATGCCCGGGATTAATCTTGTCATTCTCCTCTGAATTCTTTCTCGGGATTCTATATCCATTCTGTAGTACGGTGACCAGAACTGCGTAATCCAAATGAGGTCTCACAGGCGCTAGTCTTGTAACTAACACTCCTTTGTATGAACCCAAGTACTTTGTTAGCCTTGTTTCGAGCAAATACACATTGTTGACTTGGTTTAAGATTCCTACTTTCATTACTCCTAAGTCTTTCTCACAGTCGGATTTCTCGATACAACGTTGGTATCTGGTATCTTGTTTCTCTGTTTACATCTCCTAGGCTAAGTACTTTACATTTGTCCATATTAAATTTCGTCTGCCATTTTTCAGACCACGCGAAATTTTTTTTTAGATCTTCCTGTAGTTTTGAGGAGTCCTCGTCAGATTTAATTACACTCCCTATTTTAGTGTCGTCAGCAATTTTACTTAAGTTGCTGTCTATGCCGATATCTATGTCGTTTATGTATATAATAAATAATAATGGTCCAAGTA
>CAUDMG010000093.1:422500-425000 GCA_958450375.1 Homarus gammarus | reverse complement strand
CTGCACTCTGTACAGTATGTATAGTGTATGTATACCTTCACTGTGTATGTATAGTGTATGTATACCTGCACTGTGTATGTATAGTGTATGTATACCTGCACTGTGTATGTATAGGGTATGTATACCTGCACTGTGTATGTATAGGGTATGTATACCTGCACTGTGTATGTATAGGGTATGTATACCTGCACTGTGTATGTATAGGGTATGTATACCTGCACTGTGTATGTATAGTGTATGTATACCTGCACTGTGTATGTATAGTGTATGTATACCTGCACTGTGTATGTATAGTGTATGTATACCTGCATTTTCTATACATATGTTGAATGACCGTAAATATGAATGTCGATTTTATTGACTGCTGAATATCTATCTATCTATCTATCTATCTAGCTGTCTGTCTGTCTGTCTGTCTGTCTGTCTGTCTGTCTCTCTATCTATCTATCTATCTATCAATACCTGTATAGGGGTAATTGGCTATTAAGCTTCAGTTTCCACCATCAAATATAAATTATGTTTGACTTTAATTGAATTTTCAGAAAGTATTATAAGTTTTTGCCCATTATACCTTCCCTGTGTTTCGTGATGGAAGAGGTTCAAACACGGGGATAATGAGAGAGAGAGAGAGAGAGAGAGAGAGAGAGAGAGAGAGAGAGAGAGAGAGAGATACTGTATATGAGAAAAAAGAAATAAAATTACCTGGTTGGCAACTGTCGACAGGATGCGGTGCGGTTAGTGTTGCCATCTTGGTGAGTCGATAGTATGTTTCTCTCTCTCTCTCTCTCTCTCTCTCTCTCTCTCTCTCTCTCTCTCTCTCTCTCTCTCTCTCTCTCTCCGTTTTACTTCAGTTGACATTAAAAATAAAAAAAATTCTTGTGTTTTTTTTTTTGTGATTTTATTTATTTATTTTTATTTATGTCTTTGGAAAGGGGAATTATTTATTAGTTGTTCCTTTGTTTATTTGTTTGTTGTTTTGTTTGTAAGATATGGCGTTTGGGGGGGGGGGGTTGGGAGGGAGGGAAAATGGGAAGGAATGAGGGGTGGAAGAAGGAAGGGTAAAGGGAAGGATGGCAAGAAGGAAGATGGGAGAGATGAAGTAAGTAAAAAGAAGGAGGGAAAGAGAGAGAGAAAGGAAGGAGGGAAGGAAGGAAGAAGAGAAACAGAAAGAAAGGGGAAGGGGAGAGAATGAAGGAGATAGGAAAAAGGAGGGAGGGAAAGGAAGGAGGAGGGAGGGAGAGGAAATAAAAAAGGAGGGAAGGGAGGAAGGAAGGAGGGGTGGAGGGGAAGGAAGGAGGGAGGGAAAGGAAAAAGGAAGGAAGGAAGGAGGGAGGGAAAGGATGGAGGGAGGGAGGGAGGGTTGAGGTATCGGGAGGTGATAGCGGAAGTTTGCAGGCCATCCTAGGCGGAAATCTCAGAATTGAATCATTTGCCTCTTGTCTACACGGCCATTGTTCTGCCTCCTCCTCCTCCACATCCTCTTCCTCCTCCTGCTCTTCTTCCTCCTCCTCCTCCTCCTCCTCCTCTTCTTTTTCTTCCTCCTCCTGCTCTTCTTCTTTCTCCTCCTCCTGCTCTTCTTCCTCCTCCTCCTCCTCTTCTTTTTCTTCCTCCTCCTGCTCTTCTTCTTTCTCCTCCTCCTGCTCTTCTTCCTCCTCCTCCTCCTCTTCTTTTTCTTCCTCCTCCTGCTCTTCTTCTTTCTCCTCCTCCTGCTCTTCTTCCTCCTCCTCCTCCTCTTCTTTTTCTTCCTCCTCCTACTCTTCTTCTTTCTCCTCCTCCTGCTCTTCTTCTTCTTCTTCTTCTTTTCTCTTTTCCTTTCCTTTTCTTTGCCTTATTCATCGGAGTTTCCTTTCTACTATTTGTCTTTTCCTTCTCCTTCTTTCTCTTCCTTCTACTTCTCTCTTCTTTCTCTCTCTCTTCCATCCCCTTTTGTCGTTTTCTCTTTTTCTCTCTTCCTGTGACTTCTCTTCCCGTTTTCTTATGCTTCCTCTCCCTCCTCTTCCTCGTTTTTTCATGTTTCTTCGCTTGTTTTCACTTACCTAATCTTCCTCTCCCCCTCTTCCTCCTTCCTCATTCTTTATCTTCTCTCTCTCTCTCTCTCTCTCTCTCTCTCTCTCTCTCTCTCTCTCTCTCTCTCTCTCTCTACATGATAGGTTGGTACACATAACAGGTAGGTACACATAACAGGTAGGTACACATAACAGGTAGGTACACATAACAGGTAGGTACACACAACAGGTAGGTACACATAACAGGTAGGTACACATAACAGGTAGGTACACATAACAGGTAGGTACACATAACAGGTAGGAACATAACAGGTAGGTACACATAACAGGTAGGTACACATAACAGGTAGGTACACATAACAGGTAGGTACACAACAGGTAGGTACACACAACAGGTAGGAACACAACAGGTAGGTACACAACAGGTAGGTACACATATAGGCTACATTAAGTATGGTGGGTTCATTCACCTGCCTCAGTTCATTCATTCATGT
>CAUDMG010000093.1:362500-417500 GCA_958450375.1 Homarus gammarus | reverse complement strand
TGTGTGTGTGTGTGTGTGTGTGTTGTGTGTGTGTGTGTGTGTGTGTGTGTGTTTTTGTGTGTGTGTGTGTGTGTGTGTGTGTGTGTGTGTTGTGTGTGTGTGTGTGTGTGTGTGTGTGTGTGTGTGTGTGTGTGTGGTGGTGTGTGTTTTGTGTGTGTGTGTGTGTGTGTGTGTGTGTGTGTGTGTGTGTTTTGTGTGTGTGTGTGTGTGTGTGTGTGTGTGTGTGTTTTGTGTGTGTGTGTGTGTGTGTGTGTGTGTGTTTTGTGTGTGTGTGTGTGTGTGTGTGTGTGTGTGTGTGTGTGTTTTGTGTGTGTGTGTGTGTGTGTGTGTGTGTGTGTGTGTGTGTGTGTGTGTTTTGTGTGTGTGTGTGTGTGTGTGTGTGTGTGTTTTGTGTGTGTGTTTTGGTGTGTGTGTGTGTGTGTGTGTGTGTGTGTTTTGTGTGTGTTGTGTGTGTGTGTGTGTGTGTGTGTGTGTGTGTTTTGTGTGTGTGTGTGTGTGTGTGTGTGTTGTGTGTGTGTGTGTGTGTGTGTGTGTGTTGTGTGTGTGTGTGTGTTTTGTGTGTGTGTGTGTGTGTGTGTGTGTGTGTTATGGTTTATAGGTGTGTTTGTTTTATTAGACGGCGTTCCGACGAATAGGCAGACAGACAAACGGAAGAACTTCAATTACTGACGGGCGGAAAACCTCATTTACGGACGGACGGACGGACGGACGGAATATCATTATATACGTGACGGACGGAGGGAAAATATCGTTGACAGGACGGACGGACGGACGGATGGACGGACGGGCGGACGGACGGACGGACGGATGGACGGACGGACGGAAGATCTTTATATACGGGACGGACGGAGGGAAAATATCGTTGACAGGACGGACGGACGGACGGACGGACGGAAGATCTTTATATAAGGGACGGACGGAGGGAAAATATCGTTGACAGGACGGACGGACGGACGGATGGACGGACGGGCGGACGGACGGACGGATGGACGGACGGACGGAAGATCTTTATATACGGGACGGACGGAGGGAAAAATATCGTTGACAGGACGGACGGACGGACGGAGGAACATAACAATCCAGTGAACGGTGTTTTGTGTCGTGAGGCTTCAGAGAGTCACGTCAAGTCAAGGTCTGGGGTTCAGAGTTCACGTTCTGAAGCCGACCCGAGGTTCGTGAAGTCATGATCCCCTCTGCTTGTGGTCGACGGCGCCACAGTCTTGTAAATAATTTTGGATCACCTGCAAATTAACCCCTTCACCTTATCTCACCTGACGATTAAACAACCTAACGTTACCTTGGAGGGGGTTTGGTTAGGTTAGGTTAGGTTAGGTTAGCGTTAGGTGAGGTTAGCGTTAGGTTAGCGTTAGCGTTAGGTTAGCGTTAGGTGAGGTTAGCGTTAGGTGAGGTTAGCGTTAGGTGAGGTTAGCGTTAGGTTAGGTTAGCGTTAGGTGAGGTTAGCGTTAGGTTAGCGTTAGGTTAGGTTAGCGTTAGATGAGGTTAGCGTTAGGTGAGGTTAGCGTTAGGTGAGGTTAGCGTTAGGTGAGGTTAGCGTTAGGTGAGGTTAGCGTTAGGTGAGGTTAGCGTTAGGTTAGGTTAGCGTTAGGTTAGGTTAGCGTTAGGTGAGGTTAGCATTAGGTGAGGTTAGCGTTAGGTGAAGTTAGCGTTAGGTGAGCTTAGCGTTAGGTGAGGTTAGCGTTAGGTTAGCGTTAGGTTAACGTCAGATGCTTGTAGGGTCCAGGGGCCCTTAACAGCTGGTTCAATCGTCCGGCAGTTACCCTCAGAAACCAGGACCCCGTGAACCCCCTCCCTCCTCCACTTCCCCCTCCTCCATCCTCCACACTCCCCCCTCCCTCCTCCACTTTCCCCTCCCTCCTCTACACTTTCCCCTCCCTCCTCTACACTTCCCCCCTCTCTCCTCCATTCCCACCTCCCCCCTCCACTTCCCCCTCCCTCCTCTTCCTCCATCCTCTTCGTCAGAGTTGGTAAGTTGCATCAGAAAGGGATTGTAAACTTAGGCTCATTGTGGCGACCACTCGACCTTTACCACGATAACACTGTCTGTATCACCTGAAGATTAGACAGCCTAGCTTATTTCACCTGAAGATTATGTTTCGTTAGGTTAGGTTAGGTTAGGTTAGGTTAGGTTAGGTTAGGTTAGAATCGATTAACATTAGGATAGGTTAGATTGTGTTAGCTTAGGTTAGATTAGGTTAGGTTAGAATCGATTAACATTAGGATAGGTTAGATTGTGTTAGCTTAGGTTAGGTTATAGTAGATTAAGTTGAATCATGTTAGCTAAGGTTAGGTTAGGTTAGGTTAGGTTAGGTTAGGTTAGATTGTGTTAGCTTAGGTTAGGTTATAGTAGATTAAGTTGAATCATGTTAGCAAAGGTTTGGTTAGGTTAGGTTAAGCTGAATCATGTTTGGTTATATTAGATAAGATTAACGTTAGGGTGATTAATCTTAAGGTTAAATGGGAGGTAATCTTGAGGTGATTCAACCTTGGCTATGATAACAACACCAGTAGGACGGTGAACCATTGTTGCCTCATTTAGTGTTTCTTTACCTGTGGTCTACCTGAGCTCATTAATATTCATAAGGGTCATGCTGCGCTAGTTAACCTCCTCCTACTTCCATTTTCTTCCTCTGTTTCTTCTTCTTCTTCTTCTTGGTTTATGCTAGTTTACCCTCCATCCGGCTCTCTTCTTCTTCTTCTTCTTCTTCTTCTTCTTCTTGCTTCTTCTTGGTTTCTGCTAGTTTACCCTCCATCCGGCTCTCTTCTTCTTCTTCTACACTAGTTTACCCTCTATCCAGGTTTCGTTTTCTTCTCCTACTTTTTTATTTATTTTCCAATTTTTATTATTTTCTTTGCATCTCTAACACCGCCCCCTCCTCCCTCCCCCCCCCCCCAAAAAAAACCTAAAATTTAAGTGCCAAATATTTTAATTTCCTACGGTTGTAAATTTTAAAGGATATCTAATTTAAGGGGTTTGTCTTCCCATTTACTCGTTCACCTCTTTTGTTATTGTAATCTTTAAAGGATGTCAGTTTAAGGTGTTTCTAGTTATATATTTTTTAAAGGATCCTAAAAAATAATTAAAGGAATCTCTGGGGGGTTTTTTGGGGGGGGGGGGGAGGGGGGGGGGAGATTTTTATTTTCTTCGATCGTAAAAAATTTAAAGGTGACTCTCCAAATTTTCTTATGTTAGTACCAGTTAAGAGACAAAATTAACATACGAGCTAATTCATCTTAAATTCGTCTTAACAGGAGTGTATGATTGTATAGCGTTGTATTATATTGAAGTGTATGATTTTATTAACAATCCCTCTGTATGATGATAACTGTTATTATGTATTATTGTATGATTTTATTAATACTACAGCTGTATGATGGCGTGTATTAATGGGTGAAGGAGTGTGTGTGTATGGTCCATGTATGTTCTGTATGTGTGTGTGTGGTCCATGTATGTTCTGTGTATGTGTGTATGGTCCATGTATGTTCTGTGTGTGTGTGTGTATGGTCCATGTATGTTCTGTGTATGTGTGTATGGTCCATGTATGTTCTGTGTGTGTGTGTATGGTCCATGTATGTTCTGTGTATGTGTGTATGGTCCATGTATGTTCTGTGTATATGAGAGCCTTTGTCACCCATCCTCCCCCTCCCCCTCTCTCCCTCTCTTCTCCCTCTCTCCCCCCCTCCTCGTCCCCTTCCTCCTCCTACCCCTTTTCTCCTCTCCTCTCCCCTTCCCCCTCCTACTCCCCTACCCCTCTCCCCCTCCCTTACCCCCACATCAGTTAAAGATACGGAAAGTCCCAAGGGGGGGGGGGGGGATGAGGGGGAAAAGAAGAGGGGGTGATGATTGCTGTGCACTTATCACGGTGTGGTTGTCTGCCTGTCTGTCTGTCTGTCTGTCTGGCTCCATCCTGGCTAGAAGAGATGGTTAGGGTGGATAGTGGAGAAACAGGTGGATGGTTGATGGATGGCACGTGGATGAGGGCCTCTCTCTCTCTCTCTCTCTCTCTCTCTCTCTCTCTCTCTCTCTCTCTCTCTCTCTCTCTCTCTCTCTCAAACGGTAGCAGTCTTAAGTTAAAACAAAATAAATATCGAAAATTAACATCAAAATAACATTTAAGAGAGTCTACCTTTACTAGATACGCTCAGGTAGCGCTAATTAAGGGAGGATATTAACTTAGGTAATCATTTTAATATTTTTCTAAGTTCATATTGTCTTCTGTTTAAGTTACAGTTCACTACAACGGTGTTAGCTGGTACAGTTCTCATTATCGGGGCTTTGCCGGGAGGAGGATGGGGGAGGGACCAAGGGGGTGGGGAGGGGGGGGGGTGAGACAGGTGTTGGTACATCTGTGTAAAGGTTCAGTACACATGTGTCTGGGCCGCCACACGTGTACATCCCTCCCTCACACGTGTACACCACACCTGCTGTACTGTATTACCTTCTGTGAATACCTTTCCGGACCGTGTACAGTTGCGATAGGTCCGTGTATACGTGTCATAGGTCTGTGTACACGTGTCATAGGTCTGTGTACACGTGTCATAGATCTATGTACACGTGTTATAGGGCCGTGTACACTTGTTATAGGATTGTGTACACTTACTGTCGGACCATGTAAACTTGTTATATGGCCGTGTACACTTGTTATAGAACCGTGTACACATGTGTACACCTATACACTTACTGAAGGACCGTGTACACTTAATATAGGGCCGTATACACTTGTTATAGGCCCGTTGTACACATGTGTACACCTGTTCGGGGATCATACACATATATTCTGAGATGACAGTACACGTCCTCAGGTTGTGTACACTGTGTACTGCTCTAATGCTCAAATGTAACTTAGGTACACAGGTCACACTGTAGGGCCAAGCCATGGCCAGCCGCACGGACCTACACTGGTGTAAACAAAATAACACCTTTAATAAGTGTGGCCTATGTAAGTATGGTCTGTGTATACGCTTTCTTGTTCGTGTACGTTTGAGTGTGTGAACCATGTGTACCTCTATTCAGACGATACTCATCTACATGGGATTTGTGTGCGTGTACAGTACATCTGTCACTGACATGGATCAAACAGCGGCCTGTGTACACTTGTGAATGAATGGTGTACACGCCAGAAATTGTACATCACTTCATGTACGTCTTTGACTGTTCAAAATAAGATTTCATTACGTGTGTGCAGTCCTGTACACGTGTTGAATGGTGATATAATCATGTACACACGTGAACAACTTAATATATGTTTGTGTACGTTTGGCGCTGGCTGTGTGCATTTTCTAAAAGACACCTGTGTACACATGTTAGGGTGAGATGTATTGTGTACACTTAAGGGAGGCCAGGATATGTGTACATGTATCCATGATCTATGTACACGCTCACAGCACATTTGTGCTTACGTGTGGGTAGTGATGTTGACGTGTGCACATGGACTGGGTGTGTACACGTGTGCATGGATTATAACCGTCTAGTGTACAAATACAGTACACATATGAGTAGTAGTAGTACACAGGTCTTGGATATTTGTACACTTTGTAGGTTTAATGTGTACATCTAATGAGTGTACACGTTCATAAATACACCCTTGTAAACGTGTGAATGTGTGTGTGTGTGTGGGGGGGGGGGGGGGTGTCGTGTGAATTGAGACGTCCGTACACACACATGAACGGGTCTTGAATCTGTGTGCATTGCTGTTCGATTCATGCACTACTGTGATTGCATTATGTACACCTCAGGTTAAATCGTTTACATATGTGGTCGATAGAGTACACACACACACACACACACACACACACACACACACACACACACACACACCTGTTTTCGGTCTTCAGAAAGTGTGGTATAATTGCCATCACTTGTGTGTGAGTGTGTGTGTAGGTCATGTTGGCAGACCTGAGTGTAGGTCATGTTGGCAGACCTGAGTGTAGGTCATGTTGGCAGACCTGAGTGTAGGTCATGTTGGCAGACCTGACTCCTGTAAGTCATGTTGGCAGACCTGAGTGTAGGTAATGTTGGCAGGCCTGACTCCTGTAAGTCATGTTGGCAGACCTGAGTGTAGGTAATGTTGGCAGGCCTGACTCCTGCAAGTCATGTTGGCAGACCTGAGTGTAGGTAATGTTGGCAGGCCTGACTCCTGTAAGTCATGTTGGCAGACCTGAGTGTAGGTAATGTTGGCAGGCCTGACTCCTGTAAGTAATGTTGGCAGACCTGAGTGTAGGTAATGTTGGCAGGCCTGACTCCTGTAAGTCATGTTGGCAGACCTGAGTGTAGGTAATGTTGGCAGGCCTGGCTCCTGTAAGTCATGTTGGCAGACCTGAGTGTAGGTAATGTTGGCAGGCCTGACTCCTGTAAGTCATGTTGGCAGACCTGAGTGTAGGTAATGTTGGCAGACCTGACTCCTGTAAGTCATGTTGGCAGACCTGAGTGTAGGTAATGTTGGCAGACCTGACTCCTGTAAGTCATGTTGGCAGACCTGAGTGTAGGTAATGTTGGCAGACCTGACTCCTGTAAGTCATGTTGGCAGACCTGAGTGTAGGTCATGTTGGCAGGCCTGGCTCCTGTAAGTCATGTTGGCAGGCGTGGTGTTATCGGGGGCCTCCAGTGCTGCCCCCTGGCTCGTCCGGTCAGCTGATAGCAGGGAAGGTCGGAACTGTGGAAAAACAAACACGATTTTAAGGGCGGACCCGTGACTGTGTGTGTGTGTGTGTGTGTGTGTGTGTGTGTGTGTCAAAATAGATGAAATAGTTGAGGCTGTATCTGTAAAGGAAGATTTTAAAGACCTTTGTCGGATTTTTTTTAAGGTAACACGATTTAAAGTGTACAGGTGGATAAAATTTAAGGTGATTGGGATTTAAAGTATATGAGGGGATTAATTTTAAGTATGAGGGAGATTTAAAGTGTATAAAGTGGATTAATTATGAGGAGAGATTTATGAGTGAGAGGAACTTAAATTGGTAACGATAGCAACAGTCAGTGTGGAAGTGACTCACGGTGCCTCGTGTGGGTAAAGCCGGGCACTGCACTCGACCCCTTATGAACTTTCTTCAACTGTAACGTAAGGTGCCCAATGCCCTCCCCCATCTCTTCTCCCCCTCCCCTCCTTTTCTCTGCCACCCCATATCCTCCCCCCTCCCTAACTAACTCCTCTCCCCCCTTCTCCCTGTCTCCCCAGCTCCACACTCCCCCGACTATCTCTCCTCTCCCCTAAAACTGTTAAATTTTCCGTGAGGAGAACAGGATTTGGGTAGATATGATAGTGGTAATGGTAGTGGTCGTGAATAATGATAATAATGGTGAAAACATCAATAACATTAATAACAAAATATAAATTATCGTGAAAATTATTATTATTATTATTATTATAACCATCGTCATCATTATCATAATGTAATACAGTAATTCTTATACATTATTATTATCAGTAGTTTTATCAGTATTAGTAATATTAGACCACGAGGGATGTGAACACATACCTATCAGATAGGAGTAATATCTGATACACCTGACAGCACAAGAACACCTCAGCTAATACCTGCCAACATCTGTCTTTACCTCACCTGGGAGAAACAATTTTAGGTGTTGTCATATCAAGCGTGTGTTGTAATTCATCCTGTGAGAAAATAGTCTGAATGTCATTGTTGTAGATCATCCTGGGAGAAGACAATGGTGGGAGGAGAAGGAGTGGGGGGGGGGGGGGTGTTGGCGCCAGTGGTGATGGACGGAAACGGATGTAGAGAGAGAGAGAGAACAACTGCTTTACCACGTGCTGTCTCTCACTCTCTCACTCACTCACTCACTCACTCAATCACTCACAGAAAAGTGTAAAAAACCCACAAATTTCATCACTGGATTTTCCCATCAAAGCTTCCCCCCCACCCCCCCCCCCCCCCCCCTCCCCTTACATGACCCTTCGGCCGGCTCCTCTCTGGCTCTCTGTCCGATAATCTGGTCTATGTTGCTTCTGATGGCCAGTTATACATCCGGCCCTTTTAGCTGATGTCGATTCTTTTTTTTTTTTTGGTCTTATTCTGGTATTCCGGCTATTCGTCCGGGTCATTCCACCTCTTGTCTTGGCAGTTTGTTTGTGTATCGTCTCCTCATTCCACCGGCCATTTTGTTTCTCCTATATTTTCTCTTTTTTTTCTCTCTTATTCCATTTTTCCAACAGTTATTACTATATTCCTGTATTTCTCATTTGTTGTTTGTTTGTTTGTTTGTTTGTTTGGTTGTTTGTTTGTTTGGCTGTTTGTTTGTTTGTTTGGTGTTCATATTTCTGCTAGATTTTTTTAGAGTCTGTTTGTTTGTCTTTTATGTGTATGTGTATATGTGTTTGCATGTGTATGTGTTTCCATGTATGTGTTTGCTTCTGTGTGTGTGTGTGTGTGTTTGTGTGTGTGTGTGTGTGTGTGTATTTACCCAATCCTCTTTATACCCCAATAACTTAAATACATATCAATATATATCGTTCAAACTCGGTCTATAGATGTTTGCTAACTTTATCTCACATGACCTAAGAAATTGGTTATTTTTCTCAATGTATTAGGAAGTTATGACCGATTATTTCCTTATAGTGTACAGGACCCCCCCTTAACCCTGGCGGCCATGTTTGTTGTTATTGATATGATGATAGGAGATAACAAGATTGATCATTGGAAGTGAAGATTTAGTAAACGATAGATAAAGTTAGATAAAGAAAGAGAAGGAAATTGACAGTAGATGGAAAGGTTGATGATGAAGAAGAGGAATTAATGGAGAATAGGTTAAAAAAACGTTGATGAAGTTGATAATAATTTGAGAACCTTTGTAGTTCCTTCTTCTTCTTCTTCTTCTTTGTTGTTGTTTTTGTTGTTCTTTTTGTTGTTCTTGTTCTTCCTCTTGTTTGTCTTGCGTGGCAGTGAACAGTGACATCACCCACATGATTCTGACCTATATATACTGTGAATAAATATGATGTATTTCTCTGTGTATGAACCTCTGTCCTGCGTGGCAGTGAGAAGTGATACCACCCTCAGTGTCAAGACCTGACTGAATTACTCACAATAGGCAAACTGTACTACAAGCTTTGTCAATAAATTTGTTAAATTAAGCAAAAAAGCTTCATATTATTATTATTATTATTATTATTATTATTATTATTATTATTATTATTATTATTATTATCATTATTTTTACAGGTTGACCTAACAAGGAGGCAACACCTGTAGCGAGAACATCCACCTGGTGAGTACTGTACCGCCTGTATTCTTGTATCCCTGACTGTATTTTTGTGTAAGCTGTATTGCTGTATCCATGTATAGATATTTTATTGGATTGCTTTATTACTGTATTCCTCTATATTATTGTGTATTTGTATTTCTATATCAAATGTGATGCTTTCTTCTCGTCTTTACCTAATGAAACACACACACACACACACACATACACATACACACATACACACACACACATACACACACACACACACACACACATACCCTGCCATTACAATTTTTTCCATCGACACTTTTTACCAGGACAGCTGCACCGAGGTGGGGGGGGGGGGGTCCAATGGAGGGTCTATGCACATGAGAGAGAGAGAGAGAGAGAGAGACGTCACAATAAACTTACAGGGAGAAGTTATAGAAGCAAATATACCTTCTCTTACTATACTCTCTACTTCTCTCACTATACTCTCTACCTTTCTCTCACTGTACTCTCTACCTTTCTCTCACTATACTCTCTACCTTTCTCTCACTATACTCTCTACCTTTCTCTCACTATACTCTCTACCTTTCTCTTACTATACTCTCTACTTCTCTCACTATACTCTCTACCTTTCTCTCACTGTACTCTCTACCTTTCTCTCACTATACTCTCTACCTTTCTCTCACTGTACTCTCTACCTTTCTCTCACTATACTCTCTACCTTTCTCTCACTATACTCTCTACCTTTCTCTCACTATACTCTCTACCTTTCTCTCACTATACTCTCTACCTTTCTCTCACTATACTCTCTAACCTTTCTCTCACTATACTCTCTACCTTTCTCTCACTATACTCTCTACCTTTCTCTCACTATACTCTCTACCTTTCTCTCACTGTACTCTCTACCTTTCTCTCACTATACTCTCTAACCTTCTCTCACTATACTCTCTACCTTTCTCTCACTATACTCTCTACCTTTCTCTCACTATACTCTCTACCTTTCTCTCACTATACTCTCTACCTTTCTCTCACTATACTCTCTACCTTTCTCTCACTATACTCTCTACCTTTCTCTCACTATACTCTCTACCTTTCTCTCACTATACTCTCTACCTTTCTCTCACTATACTCTCTACCTTTCTCTCACTATACTCTCTACCTTTCTCTCACTATACTCTCTACCTTTCTCTCACTATACTCTCTACCTTTCTCTCACTATACTCTCTACCTTTCTCTCACTATACTCTCTACCTTTCTCTCACTATACTCTCTACCTTTCTCTCACTATACTCTCTGCCTTTCTCTCACTGTACTCTCTACCTTTCTCTCACTATACTCTCTACCTTTCTCTCACTATACTCTCTACCTTTCTCTCACTATACTCTCTACCTTTCTCTCACTATACTCTACCTTTCTCTCACTATACTCTCTAACTCTCTACCTTTCTCTCACTGTACTCTCTACCTTTCTCTCACTATACTCTACCTTTCTCTCACTATACTCTCTACCTTTCTCTCACTGTACTCTCTACCTTTCTCTCACTATACTCTCTACCTTTCTCTCACTATACTCTCTACCTTTCTCTCACTATACTCTCTACCTTTCTCTCACTATACTCTCTACCTTTCTCTCACTGTACTCTCTACCTTTCTCTCACTGTACTCTCTACCTTTCTCTCACTGTACTCTCTACCTTTCTCTCACTATACTCTCTACCTTTCTCTCACTATACTCTCTACCTTTCTCTCACTATACTCTCTACCTTTCTCTCACTATACTATGCATCGCGAATGTATTTTTATTATTATTATTTTTTTTTGTGGTATATTAAGTCCTCTGTTCCCCTTCCCTCCCTCCCCCTTCCCCTTCCCCTTCCCCTTCCCCCTTCCCCTTCCCCCTGACCGTGTTACAATCTTCCTGGGGTGAGGGAGGGGAGGGTGAAGTGGGAGGGGAGGGTGAAGTGGGAGGAGAGGGGAGGGGGAAAACGAGAGAGGGGATATGGAGAGAGGGTTTGGAGGGAAGGGGGGTGGAGAGGGAGGAAAAGGGAAGGGAAAATGGAGGGGTAGACGGAAGGGAGTGGTGGATGAAGGGGGATTGGAGGGAGGGGGAGAAAAAGAAGAGGAGTGGATGGAGAGAAGAGAAGGGGTAGCGGGGAAGGGGATTGAAGGGAAGAGAAACGGAAGGAAAGGGTAGAGGAGGGGAGGGGAAGGAATGGGGAAGGAAGGCTGGAATGTGAAACAATTTTCCAATCCCCATTTCCTTCCCCTCCTCCCCCTCCCTCTTTCCGTCCCCTCCTCCTCCTCCTCCTTCCTCCTCCTTATTTTCCTCCCTCCACCTCTCCCCTTCATCTTCCTTCCTCCTCTTCCTCTTCCTTCCTCCTCCTTCCTTCCTTCCTTCCTTCCTTCCTTCCTCTTCACTCCTCCTTCCTCCTTAAGTGTGTTTGTGTCTATCGCCTTCCTTGGCCCGGATAATCATCAACTTCGTCTATTTATTCTTTTTTCTGTCGTCGTCGTCGTTGTTGTTGTTGTTGTTGTTGTTGTCGTTGTCGTTGTCGTTGTCGTTGCGTCTTTCCCTTTCTCGTTTTTTGTCCCTCTTATTATGCAGGTGATGTGTGTGTGTGTGTGTGTGTGTGTGTGTGTAGTTAAGTGTGTGGACGTCTTTGTGTATGTGTGTGCGTATGAATGTCTTTGTATATAAGTCTGTGTGCGTGGATGTGTATGCAAAAAAAAAAAACAATACCTTCCCAACCCCCCCCCCCTTCCCCTTTCCCCCTCCTCCCATCTTAAGTTGCAGCCCTGCATACCGCCTTTTTTCCCCCCTACATAAAATCTTCCCCTGCCTCTCTATTGCCTCACTTCCTTTTTACTCCTTTTTTTTCCTCCCCTATTCCCATATTTTTTCCCCTAAATGGTCTCATCCTCCCCTCCCCTCCCTCTCCTCCCCTCTCCCCCATCCTCTCTTCCTCTTTTTTTCCTTCTCACCCCCTTACATCTTCCCTCCCTCCTTCCTTCCTTATTTCCTTCCCTTCTTCCCCTCGTCCACCAGCACTGAGTAGGGTTACTGTTGGTAGTGACAAGATGGCGGCTGTCTTACGCTGACACTCTACATAGAATCAGTTCCCGTTAGTAAATAGAGAAATGTCAATAGATACAGGCAAGCATAGTATATCTCCAGTGAGTGACCTTTGGCGACCTAGGTGTAGTGAGTGACCTATGGTGACCTAGGTGTAGTGAGTGACCTATGGTGACCTAGGTGTAGTGAGTGACCTATGGTGACCTAGGTGTAGTGGGTGACCTTTGATGACCTAGGTGTAATGAGTGACCTATGGTGACCTAGGTGTAGTGGGTGACCTTTGATGACCTAGGTGTAATGAGTGACCTATGGTGACCTAGGTGTATTGAGTGACCTTGACCCTGAAAAAATTGGGGTCATCTTGGGTACATACGATGACATTGGTGTGTGTGTGTGTAATAATAATAATAACAATAGTAATAATAAATAATAAACGGTTTATTAATAGAGTTGCAGCCGGTGGCTGAAAATATACAGACTTACATTTGATTTAGACATAATGATATAATATGCATTGAATACATTTACAGGGCTGTACAGTACATAAATCAGGAGTTGTTTATTATTTTAACAATAGATGGGATGGTGCTGTTCTTATATCTATCAGTGCGGGCTCTTATGGGCTGTATTTTGTTGTAGTGGCGGACTGCGCGAGTTGGGTGGGGGGCTGCAGGAGGTGGCTATGACGAGGGTGGTGCAGTAGTCCACTGTGTGTGTGTAAGGTCATGTCTGTGACCACAGTTGACCTGACCTCGGAATAGTGACCTTGACTATTGATAGATCTTATTTTTTACGCATATTGGACCTTTGACCTAAGTATAGTGACGTTTCTAGGTGGTACGATCTAAGGAGACCTAACCTAACCTAACCTATCTTGTCCAGAAATGTTCTAACTAAAATTAACCTAACCAAAGCTTAATACTAACATAACCTATATCTAACATAACCTGACCTAATACTAACCTAACCTGACCTATATCTAACATAATCTAACATAACCTAACGTAATACTAACGTAGCCTAAGCTAACCTAATATTAACCTAACCTAATCGTAAGTTAATAAAACAATCCTAACCATTGACAGTTAAGAATCCAGCTATTGCCGTTATGATCCCTCCAAGTTAAGAGCATATTAACCACCGTAAGGTAAGAATACAGCTCTCGCCCTTACGACACAGGTACATAAAGGTCAATTAACCTCCCCCTTTAAGGCGAGTATAGCACTATTTTGGCCTCCCGATATAAAGGTCAGTTAATCCTCGCTTGAAGCTAAATATATCACTTTATTCCTTATAACACTCTGATATAAGGCTTATAACTGCCCTCTCTTAGCTCAAGTATAGCATTATCTTCCTTGTAACACCTGGATATAAAGCTCCCTTAACCATCTTCTCTCTTGCAAGTATAGCACTCTATTCCTCACATAACCATCCCCCCAAAATAATTTAGGACCCAAAAATTGACCTAGCGGAACCCTAACGTAAGAGTTACATTACCTTAACACAGGGCTTTGAGCCGTACCATGACAGCTACAAGGAGTATTAGAGAGATATGGATCGTATTGAGTTATAACACAGAGGTCAACTTTCCCCGCCTGGTTCGCCTGGGAGGAGAGGGAGGGAGGGGGAGCGAGGAGCGTTTGTTGGGGGAAGGAGTTTGACCCTTGAGGCGTGGTGATAGAAGGGCGTGGATGGCGTGTAGGGATGGGGCTGGAATGTGAATGGATGGGGAGAGGGGGAGAGGGAGGAGGTTTGCTCGTCTAGACAGCTGCTGCCAAAGTTTGGGCCATTTTTGCACTCTGCTCTCTCTCTATTGCCGTTTGCCACGTCAATAATTATTTTTTGCAATATCTTAATCAATTTTTGTAATTTATTTGTAACGTCTATATTTTTTGGGTAATTTCTTTTGGTTTGTTTATGTTTTTTGCTATATTGATTTTGTTTATATTTGTAATGTCTCTATATATATTTTTTTTTGTATTGCCAATTTTTGTAATGAGTTTATATGTGTTTAATTGTTATGTAATTTTTTTAATATATCAATTATGGTACTAATTTGCAAGGCCAATTTTTGCAACTCTTCTCATTACCATTTACTAGGTAACTTTTTTTTTCCACTAATTTTTGATATTTACTTTCTATTGTAATTTGCAAAGTCATATATTGTAATACTTGAGCCTATTTCATTTTCCTTTATTCTTTTATTGTACTTTTCTCCTGTTTACAATTGCAATACTATTTTTCTCAACATTGCATTCCTTATTTGCTAATCGTAAAACGTAAGTTTGCACCATTCTTGTTTGCAATATTTCGTCTCGTTTCTGAATTATGTGAAGCAACTTTGCAATTTTCTTCTTAATTATTGCAATGTATTTCCTTGCAATATTTTTAACTTTGTAATGTTTGTCACTTATTGCAACATAGTTTTTCTTTTGGCGATTTTTCTTGCCATTACCATCAAGAAGATCTCAGCTGTTGGGGGTTTGTCTGAATTACCACTAATTTTACGATTAGTGAGAGAAAGAGAGACAGAGGAGAGAGAAAGATAGGCAGAGGGAGAGAGAAAGAGAGACAGAGGGAGAGACAAAGAGAGACCCCGGCGTTCACAGCAGTACACAGTAGTAGTACACCAGACGGGGGGGGGGGGGTGAGACAGCTTGTGTACACGATCAGGGGGAGGGTCGGGAGGGGAGGAGACGGGCGGAAGGGGAGGGGAGAGGCGGAAGGGGAGGAGAGGGGCGGTGAGGGAAGAGGAAGAGGGAGGGGGAGGGAATCGGTGTGAGAAGGAAAGGAAGGGGCATTTTCAGTGCACGAGGGGAAGAGAGGGGAGGGGTGGAAGAGGAGGGGAGGTGAGAGAGGAGGTGGGGAGGTGAGGGAAGAAATGGGGAGGCTATTATTTTTGGGAAGGATGGGGAAAGGGGAAGAGATTAGAAGGGTGGGGAAGAGGGGAGGTGATCGAGAGAGGGAAGGGAGGGTTCAGTGACGTTGGGGGGAGGTGAGGTGGGAAAAGAGGGGTGGGGAGAGGAAAGGAGGAGAGGGGTAAGTAGAAGGGAAGTGGTAGAAGAGGGGAGAGGGGAGGTGGGGAGAAAGGGAAAGCAGTGTCAAGAAAATGTTAAGACAATAAGTGGAAGTGGTAGAGTTATCTTGTGGCTTTGAATACGATGACTGAACCCCTTGAGTACGATGACTGAACCTCTTGAGTACGATGACTGAACCTCTTGAGTACGATGACTGAACCCCTTGAGTACGATGACTGAACCTCTTGAGTACGATGACTAAACCCCTTGAGTACGATGACTGAATCCCTTGAATATACTGTACTCGAGGAAATTGGTCATAGTATTTTATGTCACTATAATCTAGGGTTAAGATTAGGTTAGGTTAGGTTAAGTTGGGTTAGGTTGGGTTAGGTTGGGTTAGGTTAGGCTAGGTTGGGTTTGGGGCGTCTTCCATCAATCCCAATAACAGGATGGAGAAGAGGAGGGGAGGAAGAGGAGGGGAGGAAGAGGAGGAGGAGGTGGGAGAGGAAGAGGAGTGAAAGTGGTGGGGACGAACCCATTGAGGTGATAGCATGGACTGTTATCTCTCACTCTTATCTCCTTTATCAATCATCTTGGCCGGGTCTTGTACAGTACAGCGGCCGCCTCTTCCCCAGTGCACCCCACCACCACCACCACCCGGCCCAGTACGCCTCACCACCACCCAGCAGCCTCCCCAACACCGATTTTAACTTGCCCAGCAATACCTCTTCATACTATGAGCACCACTCAAATATTAAAATTACAGGTGGTCCAAAATGAAGCCCTGAGGTTCGTCACAGGTGAAAGATACCCCTTCACCAGAACCACAGCCGAGATACATAGAGACCTGAGAATGAAACCCATCAACCAGCAGCTGCACACCCTGGCCAGCAGAGTCTGGCAAAAGATAGAACGATCAGAGCAAGAACTCCTTCAAAGACTCTCACCAGAAAGCGACAAGAACCATACATGGTTCCCAAAAGGCTACCAAATCTCAAAAGGCCCATTACCACCCCTGATCTATACGGCCAGGCAATAGACAACCTCCCTAGACCAGCATCCGCCAGTAGGGTCGGCGGAATATGAAATAAGGCCCTTAAAACACCCATATATGGGACAGGATAGGATGTCTAGTGCTTGTACCGACAGACAATAACTAACCCATAACACAACCCTAACACACTATTAGCTTAGCTAGGCGGTCAGCCCGCCCTCTCTTACCTCCTCCCAAACTTCTTCAATTTCCGAACTTTAACTTCCTTCCCCCACCTCTAATCTTCCTTCACCCTCCTTTCTCTACAAAAAAACCCCCACCCTATATATCACCCCAACACCACACTTCCCCAGTACCACCACTACCCCTACCAGTACCACTACTACCACCACTACCCCTACCAGAACCACCACTACCACCACTACCCCTACCAGTACCACTACTACCACCACTACCCCTACCAGAACCACCACTACCACCACTACCCCTACCAGTACCACCACTACCACCACTACCCCTACCAGAACCACCACTACCACCACTTCCCCTATCAGTACCACCACTACCCCTACCACCACCTCTACGACGACCCCTAGTGTTCACGTGGTTGACCTGCACACAGTATAATTACATGGCCAAAGTCAAACTACTGTATTGGATCCAACGTCTGTCTATCTATCTATCTATCTATCTATCTATCTATCTATATCTGTCTGTCTGTCTGTTTGTCTGTAATTAAAACACCTGTGACGGGACTAATTATGCCCCAGGATTAGTTAGGTCTCTCCGTGATCACCTGAACGTTAGTCACCCTGGTATAATTAATGGTATAATCGGCTATATCTATAATTAATGATATACCTGGATATATATATCAGGGGGAAATGAGCGATGGATATATTTGGATATACCAGGTGAGGATGGGTATAACGAGTGGTTGGTTAAAATGGGCATAGCGATTTGGTTGTACCAGCTGAGAGAAGATGTGTTTGGTATATCTGGGTATATCAAGAAGTATATTGCTTATATTTAGATGAATTAGTTACGAGTCGTGTGTGTGTGTGTGTGTGTGTGTGTGTGTGTGTGTGTGCGCGCGCGTAGAGGTGAGTGTACCTGCAATTGTCTGGGTGTGTACGTGAAGAAATGTGAGCGGACATACCTGTGTTTAGTCGTGCGTATATGCGTATGCACCTATGTATACATCATGTGTTGAGGGTGTTGTGTATCTGTGTGTGTTGGGGGCGTTGCGTATATGCGTATGTTTGTGGGTGTTGTGTACAGTATATGCCTGTGTTTCGATGGCTGTGTATGTGTACGTTTGAGCGCTGTTTGTACGTCCGTGTGCGTATGCTATCTACATACGTACATGGTGGCGTGCAGTTATGTGAGTACCTTCTACATACATACATGAGGGCGTATGGCTGTGTGCGTATTGTCTGCGTATAACTGGGGCGTGTGGGGACGTATGAGTACCTGTCGAGTAGCGTGTGGGGGGCATGGGGGTCGTGTGGGGTGAATGAGGGTCGTGTGGGGTGAATGGGGATCGTGGGGGGAGCATGGGGGTCGTGTGGGGTGAATGGGGATCGTGGGGGAGCAAGGGGGTCGTGTGGGGTGAATGGGGGTCGTGTGGGGTGAATGGGGGTCGTGAGGGGTGAATGGGGATCGTGGGGGGAGCATGGGGGTCGTGAGGGGTGAATGGGGATCGTGGGGGAGCATGGGGGTCGTGAGGGGTGAATGGGGATCGTGGGGGGAGCATGGGGGTCGTGTGGGGTGAATGGGGATCGTGGGGGAGCATGGGGGTCGTGTGGGGTGAATGGGGGTCGTGTGGGGTGAATGGGGGTCGTGAGGGGTGAATGGGGATCGTGGGGGAGCATGGGGGTCGTGAGGGGTGAATGGGGATCGTGGGGGAGCATGGGGGTCGTGAGGGGTGAATGGGGATCGTGGAGGAGCATGGGGGTCGTGAGGGGTGAATGGGGATCGTGGGGGAGCATGGGGGTCGTGTGGGGGGCATGGGGATCGTGGGGGAGCATGGGGGTCGTGTGGGGGAGCATGGGGGTCGTGAGGGGAGCATGGGGGTCGTGTGGGGTGAATGGGGATCGTGGGGGAGCATGGGGGTCGTGTGGGGTGAATGAGGATCGTGGGGGAGCATGGGGGTCGTGTGGGGTGAATGAGGATCGTGGGGGAGCATGGGGGTCGTGAGGGGTGAATGAGGATCGTGGGGGAGCATGGGGGTCGTGTGGGGTGAATGGGGATCGTGGGGGAGCATGGGGGTCGTGTGGAGTGAATGGGGATCGTGGGGGAGCATGGGGGTCGTGTGGGGTGAATGGGGATCGTGGGGGAGCATAGGGGTCGTGAGGGGTGAAAAGGGGATCGTGGGGGAGCATGGGGGTCGTGTGGGGTGAATGGGGATCGTGGGGGAGCATGGGGGTCGTGTGGAGTGAATGGGGATCGTGGGGGAGCATGGGGGTCGTGTGGAGTGAATGGGGATCGTGAGGGGAGCATGGGGGTCGTGGGGGGAGCATGGGGGTCGTGGGGGGGAGCATGGGGGTCGTGTGTGTGGACGGAAGTAAATTTGTTATGTTCTGTCAGCTGGTGGATATACTCACCTGTGGCTGGGGTATACTCACCTGGGGTATACTCACCTGGGGTATACTCACCTGGGGTATACTCACCTGGGGTATACTCACCTGGGGTATTGAGTAAATCACCTGTAGCCCTATTTACATATTCAGATATACTCACCAATTTGATCAACATAGTAAAATATATATGTCATCATCTGATTATCTTATACCTCCACGAGCTTTCTGATTGGCTTAGAAAACACAATAGATTCTGATGTGTTTTGCCTTCTGATTGTTAAAAAAAAAGCACTCTATTTTGATGTGTTTTACTGATGTGCTCCCCTTCCTGAGTGGTCAAAAAACACAGTCTAATCTGGTGTGCTTCGCCTCCTGATTGTCAACTTCCTGTTCGTGTGGTGAAGGAAGGAAGGCAGGAAGGAAGGAAGGAAGGAAGGAAGGAAAGATTTACTCCTTGGCGTCTTATGAGAAACAGCTGATTATTTTACTCTTGTTGGTTAGGTTAGGTATGGTATAGTGTGGTCAGTGAGGTGGTTGTTGGTTGTGGTAGTGTGGTGAGGGAGGTGGTTGTTGGTTGTGGTAGTGTGGTCAGTGAGGTGGTTGTTGGTTGTGGTAGTGTGGTCAGTGAGGTGGTTGTTGGTTGTGGTAGTGTGGTCAGTGAGGTGGTTGTTGGTTGTGGTAGTGTGGTCAGTGAGGTGGTTGTTGATTGTGGTAGTGTGGTGAGGGAGGTGGTTGTTGGTTGTGGTAGTGTGGTGAGGGAGGTGGTTGTTGGTTGTGGTAGTGTGGTGAGGGAGGTGGTTGTTGATTGTGGTAGTGTGGTGAGGGAGGTGGTTGTTGGTTGTGGTAGTGTGGTCAGTGAGGTGGTTGTTGATTGTGGTAGTGTGGTGAGGGAGGTGGTTGTTGATTGTGGGAGTGTGGTGAGGGAGGTGGTTGTTGATTGTGGTAGTATGGTGAGGGAGGTGGTTGTTGATTGTGGTAGTGTGGTGAGGGAGGTGGTTGTTGATTTGTGGTAGTGTGGTCAGTGAAGTGGTTGTTGGTTGTGGTAGTGTGGTGAGGGAGGTGGTTGTTGGTTGTGGTAGTGTGGTCAGTGAGGTGGTTGTTGATTGTGATAGTGTGGTGAGGGAGGTGGTTGTTGATTGTGGTAGTGTGGTGAGGGAGGTGGTTGTTGGTTGTGGTTGTGTGGTGAGGGAGGTGGTTGTTGGTTGTGGTAGTGTGGTGAGGACGGTGGTTGTTGATTGTGGTAGTGTGGTGAGGGAGGTGGTTGTTGATTGTGTTAATGTGGTTGTTAAGGGGTATCAATGAATGTTGTTATTGATTGTGGTAGTGTGGTTATTGATTGTGGTAGTGTGGTTATTGATTGTGGTAGTGTGGTTATTGATTGTGGTAGTGTGGTTATTGACTGGTAGGTTTGTTATTTTGATTCAGATGTTGGGTTGATGAAGAAAGAGAGAGAGAGAGAGAGAGAGAGAGAGAGAGAGAGAGAGGCGACGCTTCACTGAACCTACTAACAGTCTGCCACCAGTTAGTGACCAGGGGGAGGGAGATGGTGTGACTGTTTAGACTGTCTGCCACTCGGTCTCTCTACTAGTTGTCTACCACCAGTTACCACCACCACCACTACCAGTCACTACCACCACTTGTCACCCTACCAGTCACTGCCACCTGTTCGTCTTTATTACCATTTGAGGGACTACCACCATCTGTCTTACTACCACCATCTGTTTCACTACCACCATCTGCCTCACTACCACCATCTGTTTCACTACCACCATCTGTTTCACTACCACCATCTGTTTCACTACCACCATCTGCCTCACTACCACCATCTGTTTCACTACCACCATCTGTTTCACTACCACCATCTGCCTCACTACCACCATCTGTTTCACTACCACCATCTGCCTCACTACCACCATCTGTCTCACTACCACCATCTGTCTCACTACCACCATCTGTCTCACTACCACCATCTGTTTCACTACCACCATCTGTCTCACTACCACCATCTGTCTCACTACCACCATCTGTCTCACTACCACCATCTGTCTCACTACCACCATCTGTTTCACTACCACCATCTGTCTGACTACCACCATCTGTCTCACTGCCACCATCTGTTTCACTACCACCATCTGTCTCACTACCACCATCTGTTTCACTACCACCATCTGTCTCACTACCACCATCTGTCTCACTACCACCATCTGTTTCACTACCACCATCTGTCTCACTACCACCATCTGTTTCACTACCACCATCTGTCTCACTACCACCATCTGTCTCACTACCACCATCTGTTTCACTACCACCATCTGTTTCAATACCACTATCTGTCTCACTACCACCATATGTCTCACTACCACCATCTGTTTCACTACCACCATCTGTTTCACTACCACCATCTGTCTCACTACCACCATCTGTTTCACTACCACCATCTGTTTCACTACCACCATCTGTCTCACTACCACCATCTGTTTCACTACCACCATCTGTCTCATTATCACCATCTGTCTCACTCCCACCATCTGTTTCACTACCACCATCTGTCTCACTACCACCATCTGTCTCGCTACACCATCTGTTTCACTACCACTATCTGTCTCACTACCACTATCTGCCTCACTACCACCATCTGTCTCACTACCACCATCTGTCTCACTACCACCATCTGTTTCAATACCACTATCTGTCTCACTACCACCATATGTCTCACTACCACCATCTGTCTCACTACCACCATATGTCTCACTACCACCATCTGTTTCACTACCACCATCTGTTTCACTACCACCATCTGTCTCACTACCACCATCTGTTTCACTACCACCATCTGTTTCACTACCACCATCTGTTTCACTACCACTATCTGTCTCACTACCACCATCACCTAACCACCTGTACACACACACACACACACACACACAAACAACAAGAACAACAGCAACAGGAGACGAGGTTAAGGGGAAGACTTGGGGTAGGTGAGGAAGGGGGGAGGGGTGAGGGGGAGGGGGAACAGAATGGAGGAAGTGGGAACAGGAAAGAGGAGGGGTAAAGGGAGGGAGTTCAGGAGAGAAAAGGGAAGAAGGGAGGGAAGGAGGGAGGGCATGTAGGATAGGGGGTGTTAGTGGAGGGAAAGGGGAAAGGAGGGGGAGGGGGAGGGGGAGGGGAGGGGGGTGCCCAGGTGACCTCAATCAGTGTGTGTTGGGGGTCACCTTTGTCAGCCACGACCTTACCTCCATCTTTGTCTGGTCACGCCTGCCGGGTGCCACTGCGCCTGCGCCTTGTACCTTCCCTTCCCCCTGCCCCTTCCTCAACTCCCCCTCCCCTTTACTGGTGCCAATTGGGGGGGAGGGAGGTGAGAGGATGGAGGCAGTATGCGTAATAATGATAATTGTGTATATGTCTGTGTATGTATGTATGTATGTATGTATGTATGTATTAATCTATGTGCACACGTGTATACTCCCGTTAACCATAATAGATATAAATAAAAAAAGCTAATTAAAGCTTCTAAACAAGTTAATAGCTGCAGGTAGCACCCAGGAGGCAGGTGTGGTGGCCCAGGAACGCCTTCTTTAATTCCGGTGAAGTTAGGTCAGAGGTGAAGGCCACACCCTGAGGTCTGGTTCAGGCCCAGGTGGTTTGAAGGGTTCGCCGGAGAAGGGGGGGGTCTGAAGGAGGGGGGAGAGGAGGGGTTGAGGGGAAAGGTTGGGGAGGAAGGGAGGGAGGAAGGGGAAGGGGGTGTTTACATTTTATATGGGCAGTTTTGTAATTGTTGTGGTTGATGAATGAATTGTTGTTGTGGTTGATGTAATTGTTGTAGTTGTTGTTGTTATTGTTGAATTAATTGTTGTATTTGTTGTTGTTATTGTTGAATTAATTGTTGTAGTTCTTTTATTAAATTTGTTTGTCTCTTTCCCAATTTAGACCAACAGACAGACAGACAGACAGACAGACAGTTTACCAATCATTCAGTACCAAATCAAATATATTGACCCAAATCCTAATGACTAGTATCTAATCATACCATCATTACCAATCGGGATGTGAGTGCCAAGCCAATCTTTACCAGGTGTGGTTCAGTGCCCCTTCCAGTCCTTCCACACCGAGTAGATTATACACTGATCCATAACAAGTGATTAAGGTAATTGAGAGCTTGAGTTGTACAGGAAACGAATCATTGTTGCCGCTAACTACCACTAGGCCTAATCACCATCGTCTCTTTTTTATTATATAGGTCAATCATTCGTGACGGGATTGGTTTAGTTAGTGAAATCCGGGCTTATAGGGTTGAGATGTCTTGGGGTGGAACTGAGGCGCCTCTCTCTCTCTCTCTCTCTCTCTCTCTCTCTCTCTCTCTCTCTCTCTCTCTCTCTCTCTCTCTCTCTCTCTCTCTCTCTCTCTCTCTCTCTCTCTCTCACACACACATCTCTGTCTCTCTTATGTACACCCCCTCCCCACGTACACACTCCCTGCCTATATACATCCCCTACCCCCCCTTCCCCTCCCCCTGTATAACTCACTTCCCCTTAGTTGCCTCCCCCCTTTACTCCGCCACCCCCCCTACAACCCCCCCCCCCTCAAGGAAGGAAGGAGGGGGAAACCATTGTGGACCAGAAGGACAATGCCTTAGAAGAGGGTCTCCACAATGGCTTACCCCCTCCCCCCTCCCCCCTCCCTGTAGGTAGGGGGGAGAAGGAGTGAGGAAAGGGAGAGAGAGAGTGAGAGGGAGACTTGTTTACCCCCACTTTCCTTCTTCCCTATACGTTGGGGAATAAGGAGGGAGGAGAGGAAGAGATAGATAAGAGAGAGAGAGAGAGAGAGAGAGAGAGAGAGAGAGAGAGAGAGAGAGTATTATTTCACAATGTTAACTTGAAACAACATAGTCATACACGTTTCCATCTTGCACAAAATTATACATACATGCATTCATACATACATGCATACAAACATACATACAGACATACATACAACGTGTTCAGGATAATTATGAAGTAGAGTTTAACAATATACATAAATATACAGATGTCGTATATATATGAATTAATTCTTAAAACTGCTTGAAATTAACCACTTCGTAAGAATGCATAATCATACATACTCATACAATCTTGCTAGGTGATACATCAGTGAAATGTATACTCGTACGCCATATATACACATGTATACCTGAAATACACAATTTATGTATGTACTGTATATCTAAAATACACCACGTATACATAAGGAGTCATACATAGTCTTGTTCATCCTACAAAAAAAAAATCGTCTTCCATCTTACGAAAAAATATGAAAAAATCGACAAATAAATTAATAAATTGTTTTCCTTTAATTATGTATCAGATTTATTTATTTATTTATTTTATTATTTATTTTTCCTAGGGCATTGTGGGATAGACAGAGTGATAGATGAATGGGTGGATTGAGGAATGGATAATGGATAGATAGATGGATAGAAGGAGAGTGATAAATATGGACGGAGTGGATGGGAGAGGGAGAAATATGGAAGGAAGGGAGGGAAGAGGATGAGGGAGGAGTGATGGAAAAGGGTGAGAATTAAGGGAGGGAAGAAGGGAAGGAAGGATGTGTGGAAGGAGGGAAAGGGTGAAAAGTAAAAAAAAATGGAAAGAAGGGAGTGAGGAAGGGAGGCAGGGGTGAAGGGAAGGAGGGAAGGAGGGAGGGAGGGAGGGAGGGAAGGAGGGAAGCATCTTTGTGGTGCACATATAAAGCTTCGTCAAATCTATTATTCTCCCTCTCTCTCTCTCTCTCCCACCTACCCTCCTCCCCCCCTCCTTTCCCTCCCCCCCACGTACCCTACCCTCCCTCATACCCTCCCTCTACCCCTCTCAGGCGCCCCAATTGTCTTCCACACTCACCCCTTTCCTCTCACCCTCCTGCTCTCCTACTCTCTCTCTCTCTCTCTCTCTCTCTCTCTCTCTCTCTCTCTCTCTCTCTCTCTCTCACTTAATTTTCCTATTCTTTCCATTTCTTTCTTCTCATCTTTTCTCCTTTCCTTTTAATTCCTCAACTTAATTTTCTTCTTCTTCTTCTTCTTCTTCTTCTTCTTCTTCTTCTTCTTTATTTCCTCTCCATTTTTCCTCTTCCACTTTCATTCATCCACAACTTTTCAATTCATCTTCATTCTTCACCTTCCTTCTCTCTCTCTCTCTTTCCTTCTCTTTCACTTCTTCCTCTTCATCTTTCCCTCTTCTTCATATCTTATCTTCTCTCTCTCTCTCTCTCTCTCTCTCTCTCTCTCTCTCTCTCTCTCTCTCTCTCTCACTCCTTTAACCGCCGGTGTTGAGGCAGGTGTTGTGATGATAACAGGTGAGGCAGGTGTTGTGATGATAACAGGTGAGGCAGGTGTGTGTGATGATAACAGGTGAGGCAGGTGTGTGTGATGATAACAGGTGAGGCAGGTGTGTTTTGATGATAACAGGTGAGGCAGGTGTTGTGATGATAACAGGTGAGGCAGGTATTGTGATGAGAGAGAGAGAGAGAGAGAGAGAGAGAGAGAGAGAGAGAGAGAGAGAGAGAGAGGTTATTCAAACACACAGTAATTAAGAGTGTGAGGTATTCATGCACCTATATAAACTGTATACCTTAATTATATGTATATGTATATAAATCTCTATTGTGTATATAATTTACGTCAACTTGCTAGAGCGCTTAAGTGTGTTTGTTTGTTTGTTTTGATATAAGTGTGTGTATGTGTGTGTGTGTGTGTGTGTGTGTGTGTGTGTGTATTTGATGTGTATGCCTTATGTGGGTATATTTGTATTCACCTCTCAGTGTGTGTATCTGTATGTGTGTGTTTTATCACGTGTATATCTAAACATTCTGGCTCGTGTGTCTGTGTGTGTGTGGATGTGTATGAATTTTTAATGTATGCACTCGTGTCTGTATGAATATCTGCCTTGTATATTTATATTTAGGTGTACGTGTTTTTATTTATATGTATAAATACTAATGTGTGTATATACGTTTCGTGTATACTCGCCTGATTCACCTTTATACATACATGTCCACGTGTATTCTGTATATCCGCGTATGTTAACACTTTTATCCATATATGTATACCTGTACACCTTATATATATCATAGCCACATATACATATGTGCCAACACCTGATGATTGTATACATATTGACACGACCTCTTGGTACTGACACTTACCTGGGGCATTCACCTGGGGCACTTACCTGGGGCATTCACCTGGGGCACTTATCTGGGGCACTTACCTGGGGCACTTATATGTGGCACTAAGATGGAGCATTCAACTAGGGTACTCACCTGGGGCACTCACCTGTGGCACGTACCTGGAGCATTTACCTTTGACACTTACCTGTGGCACTCAACTAGGGCACTCACCTCACACGCCTTAACTTAGAAAGGTTGAGAGGAAAGATGAGACACTAGTTGATAGATAGATAGATAGACAGATAGATAGATAGATAGATAGATAGATAGAATAGACTGTTGATAAAGGGGTGGGTGAAGTAACTACGGAACCGCCCACACCGCCCACCCACCCACCCACCCACAAGCTCTTAAGGCCTTCAAGAGCAGCTGGCACTCTCAACCACCTGCCCACTAGAAACACACCTGGGAGGCACTAGACATCCACCTGGCACTCTCACCTCACCTCTCCCTAAATGGACTGCCTGGCCCTCTACACACACACACACACGGCGGACTCTTAACACACCTTTGGCTCTCATCCCCTTGTTGCCTGGCACTGATGTTTCCTTGTTGAGTGGGATTAGTTACCTGAGTGGGATTAGTTACCTGAGTGGGATTAGTTACAATTCGCACTGGGATTTTATACAGTTTTGGCTTTGACTTAAAATAGAAGAAGAAAATTTTGATGATGATTGAAGAAGAAGAAGAAGAAGAAGAAGAAGAAGATAGAGGAAGTAAATAGAAGTGTTGGAAGTTATGGACTAATTTTAGATTATGTTTTGACAACAGAGCACAACCTCCCCCTCCCCCCACCATACCTTCCCCTCCCTCATTCCCTCCCCCCCCTCTCCCTTCCTCCTCCTTCCCCCATCCCTGCTCCTTACTTTCCCCTCCCCCTCCCCCTCACCCCCTTCTCCTTCCTCTCTCTCTCTCCTCATTTCCTCCTTCCCCTCCTCTTCCTTGCTCCCTTCCTTTTCCCTTCCCCTGTCTCCTCATCGCCCTCTCCTTCTTACCCTCCTACTTCCCCTACCCATCCCCATTTCCCTCCCTTCCTTCTACTCCTCCCTTCTCCTTGCCCTCCCTTTCTTTGTCTCCCTCATTCCCCCTTCCCCTTTCCTCCTTATCCTCCTAGTTTCTTCCCCTAATACTGTACTAGGTTGTTATAGTGGCTTCAGTCTTAACACTAGCAAGTTATAGTAGACACCTGCCTAATCTGTCTGACTATTAGAACTGGGACTGGAATTGGGACCCCCCTTTGGGATTGGGTCTCCTTTGGGATTAGAACCCTTTTGCGACTGGAACCCCCTTTGGGATGAGGATCCTTTTAGGACTGGGACTCCTTTGGGACTGAGGTTCAGCTAACCAGTGACAAGGACCAGCCCAAACTTGTAAACAATACCCATCTAGGAACAGACAAGGCCACTCACAGATGGTGGTCAGCTGGGCAACATACTCCCTGACCGCACACCCTCACAGATGGTGGTCAGCTGGGCAACATACTCCCTGACCGTACACCCTCACAGATGGTGGTCAGCTGGGCAACATACTCCCTGACCGTACACCCTCACAGATGGTGGTCAGCTGGGCAACATACTCCCTGACCGTACACCCAAACAGATGGTGGTCAGCTGGGCAACATACTCCCTGACCGCACACCCTCACAGATGGTGGTCAGCTGGGCAACATACTCCCTGACCGTACACCCTCACAGATGGTGGTCAGCTGGGCAACATACTCCCTGACCGCACACCCTCACAGATGGTGGTCAGCTGGGCAACATACTCCCTGACCGTACACCCTCACAGATGGTGGTCAGCTGGGCAACATACTCCCTGACCGTACACCCTCACAGATGGTGGTCAGCTGGGCAACATACTCCCTGACCGTACACCCTCACAGATGGTGTGTGTGTGTGTGTGTGTGTGTGTGTGTGTGTGTGTGTGTGTGTGTACAGGAGACTTTAATGGTATAATACACATGGTACACTCCACTACACCATGTGAAGCAGAAACAGTAGGAGCCAAGACAGTCCCCCTGAGGCACACCGGGTGGTTGTGAGAGGAAACTGTACTGAAGCTGCTGCAAGGAAGGAAGGAAGGAAGGAAGGAAGGAAGGGAGGAAAGAAAGAAGGGAGGAAGGAAGGAAAGAAGGAAGGAAGGAAGGAAGGGAGGAAAGAAAGAAAGAAGGAAGGAAGGAAGGAAGGAAGGAAGGAAGGAGAAATATCACAATAATTGATACTTTGGATAAAAAGAATGACGCTAGATACAGTGACTGACCGACTTGAATGAGTGAGTGACTGACTACCTTAACTCACTCACTCACTCACTCATTACTCACTCACTCACTTGACTGACTGACTGACTGACTGACTGACTACCTTAACTCACTCACCCACTCATTACTCACTCACTCACTTGACTGACTGACTGACTGACTACCTTAACTGACTGACTGACTGACTGACTGACTACCTTAACTGACTGACTGACTTACAGGGTGACCGTCTCCCCCACACAACAATGGCGGGACAACAACAACAACAACAACAACAAAGACACTTGCGACTGGTTCTAGGATCACCTTACATTTTCCCAAGACCCCCAGGGAACCCAGCCAGCCAGTCAGTCAAGCCAGTCAGCCCAGTCAGTCACGCCAGTTAGTCAGTCAACCAAGCCAGTCAGTCACGCCAGTTAGTCAGTCAACCAAGCCAGTCAGTCAGCCAAGCCAGTCAGTCAGTCAGCCAAGCCAGTCAGTCAGTTAGCTAGTCAGTCAGTCAGTGAGTCAAGTCAGTCAGTCAGTCAGCCAAGACAGTCAGCCACATTGTCTAATTTTCATACTCTCGTTATATTTCCCCTTCCCTTCCCCCTTCCTCTCTCTTTTCTCCTTCCTTTAACCCTTCCCCCCCCTTTCTTTCCCATTCCCCCACCCTTTTCCCTCTACCTCCTCCTACCCCTTCTCCTCCTCCTCCTTCTCCACCTAACCCTTCCCCTACCCTTACCCCTTCCCCTTCCCGGACAGACATACAAACGGACAGACATACAAACAGACGGACGGACGGACAGACATGCACACGGACAGACCTACAGACGGACGGACATACAGACGGACGGACAGAAAGACGAACGGACGTGGGTGACATCACTTTATTTACCCAAAAACGAACGTAAGAAACTTTTAAGATTGCAAGTTCATATATTAGTTTCACCCTTAAAAGTTTGTATGTTAAATTCTCCCTTAAAAGTTTGTATGTTAAATTCTCCCTTAAAAGTTTGTATGTTAAATTCTCCCTTAAAAGTTTGTATGTTAAATTCTCCCTTAAAAGTTCTTATAATAGTTTCACCCTTAAAAGTTTGTATGTTAAATTCTCCCTTAAAAGTTCATATATTAGTTTCACCCTTAAAAGTTTGTATGTTAAATTCTCCCTTAAAAGTTCTTATATTAGTTTCTCCCTTAAAAGTTTGTATGTTAAATTTTCCCTTAAAAGTTCATATATTAGTTTCACCCTTAAAAGTTTGTATGTTAAATTCTCCCTTAAAAGTTCTTAAATTAGTTTCACCCTTAAAAGTTTGTATCTTAAATTTTCCCTTAAAAGTTCATGTATTAGTTTCACCCTTAAAAGTTTGTATGTTAAATTCTCCCTTAAAAGTTCTTAAATTAGTTTCACCCTTAAAAGTTTGTATGTTAAATTTTCCCTTAAAAGTTCATGTATTAGTTTCACCCTTAAAAGTTTGTATGTTAAATTCTCCCTTAAAAGTTCTTAAATTAGTTTCACCCTTAAAAGTTTGTATGTTAAATTCTCCCTTAAAAGTTCATATATTAGTTTCACCCTTAAAAGTTTGTATGTTAAATTCTCCCTTAAAAGTTCTTAAATTAGTTTCACCCTTAAAAGTTTGTATGTTAAATTCTCGCTTAAAAGTTTGTATGTTAAATTTTCCCTTAAAAGTTCATATATTAGTTTCACCCTTAAAAGTTTGTATGTTAAATTCTCCCTTAAAAGTTCTTAACTTAGTTTCACCCTTAAAAGTTTGTATGTTAAATTCTCGCTTAAAAGTTTGTATGTTAAATTCTCCCTTAAAAGTTTGTATGTTAAATTCTCCCTTAAAAGTTCTTCAGTCAGTGTCTCCCTAAAATCAAAGTATAATTTAATGTCTCTCCTAAAACTGAAGACGTTGAGATACCTAAAGATGTGTTAATCTTTCCTTTAAAATGGAAACAGTGGAGATTTTTAAAGAACATTACCTAAAATTTCACTCTTAAGGTTGAAACTAACGGATAAAAACAAGGGCTAATTTAACATACGAAATTAAGGGTGAAATTAACATATAAACTTTTAAGGGAGATTTTAACATACGAAATTAAGGGTGAAACTAACATATAAACTTTTAAGGGAGATTTTAATATACAAACTGAGGGAAAATTTAACATACGAAATTAAGGGTGAAATTAACCTATGGGACCCTAAAACTCCCTGGCCCTAGCTCTCGTGTTACCTGGACCCAGTGATTGATGGACGATGAATAGTGATAACGCATGCCTTCAATTTTTTCCCTCTTTCCTCCCTTCTTTTCCTCCTCTCTCTTCTCTCTCCCTCCCTCCTTCTCCCTATCAACCCTCGCAACTTGATCAACAATGGAAAGGCAAAACTGAAGGGAAAGGTAGATGGGAAAGTAGGTACAGGTAGGGAAGTAAGGGTGTGATAGAAGGGCAGGTAGGGTGGGAAGGAGGTGTGGAGGGATGCAGGTGAGGTATGGTGGTGTGTGTGGGGGGGGGTGTGGTGTGGTGTGGTATGGTGTGGTATGGTGTGGTAATTATGACGTAAACTAGTGATGATGGTAGAAATGTCAGTAATAATAACTAACAACAGTCGGATGGTGGCAGTGGTGGTTGTAATGGTGGTAGTGGTGGTTGTGATAGTGGTAGTGGTGGTGGTTGTAATGGTGGCAGTGGTGGTTGTAATGGTGGTAGTGGTGGTTGGAATGGTGGTAGTGGTGGTTGGAATGGTGGTAGTGGTGGTTGTGATAGTGGTAGTGGTGGTGGTTGTTATGGTGGTAGTGGTGGTTGTAATGGTGGTAGTGGTGGCAATAATGACATCACCACTACCACCAACACAACACCACTAATAACTATAACAATCCTTCCAATGGTGGTAGTAGTGGTGGTAATGGTGGTAGTGGTGGTGGTTGTTATGGTGGTAGTGGTGGTTGTAATGGTGGTAGTGGTGGTTGTAATGGCCAGTATCTGCACAAGTAATGCTTATTGCTCCTTTTGGGGGAGTGAGTGGGGGGGGGAGGGGAGGTGGGCAAGAACAGCGAATCAAATATGTGAAGGTAACTTAATGGTCAACTGAGAAGAGAGAGGGGAGGGGAGGGGAGGGGGGGAGATGGTCAACTTGGAGAGGGGGGAGAGGGGAGGGGAGAGGGTGAGAGGGTCAGCTAGAAAGGAAGGGAAGGAGGGAGAGTAAGGAGAGAATAAGAGGTGATCCTATATAACTTTCTCATGATATGGGAATCGAAGCTCATTTGCATACAGAAGGTAATGCCATATGTTTCTCGTGGTGGGATAATTCTCAAAAGTAAAGGGGTGAGGTGGGGTGGGGTAGGGTAGGGGGAGGGGATGGGGTCAGCTGCGAGGATGTTTTACAAGTCCATATGTGGCCGGCCAGTAATGCTTTTGAAACTGGTCACTGGAAGAGAGAGAGAGAGAGAGAGAGAGAGAGAGAGAGAGAGAGAGATGCAGGTTAATTCGGTGTCTTATCGCCCGATACTAAAAAAGTTGGATGCAGTTTGACAATGATGGGTGCTGGTAGTGGTGGGGAGGGAGAGGTGGGTTAGTTCAGTGTGTTGTAAGTTATGGATGAAGTTATGGTGTCGAATTGGCGGATTAATGGATATGTTAGTAAAGTGTGGATATGTTAGTAAAGTGTGGATATGTTAGTAAAGTGTGGATATGTAAGTAAAGTGTGGACATGTTAGTAAAGTGTGGATATGTTAGTAAAGTGTGGATATGTTAGTAAAGTGTGGATATGTAAGTAAAGTGTGGATATGTTAGTAAAGTGTGGATATGTAAGTAAAGTGTGGATATGTAAGTAAAGTGTGGATATGTTAGTAAAGTGTGGATATGTTAGTAAAGTGTGGATATGTTAGTAAAGTGTGGATATGTAAGTAAAGTGTGGATATGTTAGTAAAGTGTGGATATGTAAGTAAAGTGTGGATATGTAAGTAAAGTGTGGATATGTAAGTAAAGTGTGGATATGTTAGTAAAGTGTGGATATGTAAGTAAAGTGTGGATATGTAAGTAAAGTGTGGATATGTTAGTAAAGTGTGGATATGTAAGTAAAGTGTGGACATGTTAGTAAAGTGTGGATATGTTAGTAAAGTGTGGATATGTTAGTAAAGTGTGGATATGTAAGTAAAGTGTGGATATGTTAGTAAAGTGTGGATATGTAAGTAAAGTGTGGATATGTAAGTAAAGTGTGGATATGTTAGTAAAGTGTGGATATGTTAGTAAAGTGTGGATATGTTAGTAAAGTGTGGATATGTAAGTAAAGTGTGGATATGTTAGTAAAGTGTGGATATGTTAGTAAAGTGTGGATATGTAAGTAAAGTGTGGATATGTTAGTAAAGTGTGGATATGTTAGTAAAGTGTGGATATGTTAGTAAAGTGTGGATATGTAAGTAAAGTGTGGATATGTTAGTAAAGTGTGGATATGTTAGTAAAGTGTGGATATGTTAGGAAAGTGTGGATATGTTAGGAAAGTGTGGATATGTTAGTAAAGTGTGGATATGTTAGTAAAGTGTGGATATGTAAGTAAAGTGTGGATATGTTAGGAAAGTGTGAATATGTTAGTAAAGTGTGTATATGTTAGTAAAGTGTGGATATGTTAGTAAAGTGTGGATATGTAAGTAAAGTGTGGATATGTTAGTAAAGTGTGGATATGTAAGTAAAGTGTGGATATGTTAGTAAAGTGTGTATATGTTAGTAAAGTGTGGATATGTAAGTAAAGTGTGGATATGTTAGTAAAGTGTGGATATGTAAGTAAAGTGTGGATATGTTAGTAAAGTGTGGATATGTTAGTAAAGTGTGGATATGTTAGTAAAGTGTGGATTTGTAAGTAAATAGAGATATTACTGCCTACTTATGCTACCACTACCATTGTTTCTACTACTACTTTTTCTGGCACTCCTCATGATTATAAAAGGTAATAATAATAATAATAACAGTAGTAGTGGTGGTGGTAATGGAACTACTACTACTACTACTACTACTACTACTACTACTACTACTACTACTACTACCACTAAAGTCACACGTAATAGCCCCCAACCAAAGCTAATCATTAGAATTTTGTGGCTCCTCATGATTGGTGTTCCTTAAAATGAGGTTCCTTAAGATTGGGGTTCCTTAAAATGAGGTTCATAAATATTGGGTTCCTTAAAATGAGGTTCCTTAAGATTGGGGTTCCTTAAAATGAGGTTCATTAATATTGGGTTCCTTAAAATGAGGTTCCTGAAGATTGGGGTTCCTTAAAATGAGGTTCCTTAAGATTGGGGTTCCTTAAAATACGGGCCGATTATGATTGGACTTTATGATTCGGTAATCGTTCTTCCTGACAAATTGTATATATAAATGGCACTGTATCTGGCACCTTGTATATGTGGCACTATATCTGGCACCTTGTACATGTGGCACTGTATCTGGCACCTTGTACATGTGGCACAATATCTGGCACCTTGTATATGTGGCACAATATCTGGCACCTTGTGTATGTGGCACAATATCTGGCACCTTGTATATGTGGCACTGTATCTGGCACCTTGTATATGTGGCACTATATCAGGCACCTTGTATATGTGGCACTATATCTGGCACCTTGTATATGTGGCACAATATCTGGCACCTTGTGTATGTGGCACAATATCTGGCACCTTGTATATGTGGCACTATATCTGGCACCTTGTATATGTGGCACTATATCTGGCACCTTTTATATGTGGCACTATATCAGGCACCTTGTATATGTGGCACAATATCTGACACCTTGTATATGTGGCACAATATCTGGCACCTTGTATATGTGGCACTATATCTGGCACCTTGTATATGTGGCACTATATCTGGCACCTTGTATATGTGGCACAATATCTGGCACCTTGTGTATGTGGCACAATATCTGGCACCTTGTATATGTGGCACAATATCAGGCACCTTGTATATGTGGCACTATATCTGGCACCTTGTATATGTGGCACAATATCTGGCACCTTGTATATGTGGCACAATATCTGGCACTGGATACGAGTATATCTAGATCTGACTCTGGCAATCTGGCAGCCTCATATATATAATTTAGTAAGTGCCAGGATGTACACATATCTACACAGACACAAGATACATACATGTGGGCATTATACATACACAAGATACGTATACATGGTGACCAGGATACGTACACATGGTGACTATGATACGTACACAAGATACGTACATGGATAGGAAGTTATTTATAGAGGAACTGGTTTTAAGTGAACATTTCCATACTATGAATATGTGAGGAGTGAGGTCTTCTTCTTCTTCTTCTTCTTCTTCTTCTTCTTCTTCTTCAATTACTCCTTCCCTCATTTCTCCTCTTTCTCATTCCTCCCTTATCCCCTCTTACCCACGCTCTCTCCCCTCTTTCATACCCTCTCCCTCACCCCATCTCTCCCCCAGCATCTCCCCTCTCTCACACCCTCTCCCTCACCATCTCCCTCACCCCACTCTTTCCCTCACCCCCTCCTCCACGCCCTCTCCCCCAGCATCTCCCCTCTCTCACACCCTCTCCCTCACCCCACTCTTTCCCTCACCCCCTCCTCCACGCCCTCTCCCCCAGCATCTCCCCTCTCTCACACCCTCTCCCTCACCCCACTCTTTCCCTCACCCCCTCCTCCACGCCCTCTCCCCCAGCATCTCCCCTCTCTCACACCCTCTCCCTCACCCCACTCTTTCCCTCACCCCCTCCTCCACGCCCTCTCCCCCAGCATCTCCCCTCTCTCACACCCTCTCCCTCACCCCACTCTCTCCCTCACCCCCTCCTCCACGCCCTCTCCCCCAGCATCTCCCCTCTCTCACACCCTCTCCCTCACCCACTCCCTCACCCCACTCTCTCCCTCACCCCCTCCCCCACGCCCGCATATCACTTGACCCTTTAAGCAGAGGTCATCAGGGTTGGCTGCACTACCCAGCTCCCCCCTCACACTCTCGTTTATCCGGACTATTTATTAACCGTACTGCTCATTTATCCGGACTTCATGGCAATACCCTCGGTAGTACAGACTATTTTATCCGGAGTGGTTATCATGTTACAGTCATCTATCCGGATTTTATTCTTGTCTCGTTTATCCGGACAATTGTTGATTGGAACCGCGTTTATCCGGACATTTAGCCCGAAATTTTATTACCGTCCCCTCGTTATATCCGTACTTATTACCCCATGTTAGCATTCTCCTCTTGTCGATTATTTCACATTCGTTTATCCGGACTTATGCTATCCGTACCCTCGTATATTTGGATTTAAAGTGAAAGCTTCATCTAACGGACCTCGATATAACGGATTCCCTCCCATATAGTCCGGTAGATGGAGGTATCACTGTGTTTCATTAAATCTTCCACATACTGCACTCTTGATTATACACACCTCCGTTTATCCGGACCTCCCTGCAGACTCCCTCATACTCAGTAGCCGGACTCCTGGTGGGCCAGATATTCGTTTATCCGGACGTTGTGAAATATGAACTGTTATCAGTTTTGTTGATGTTGTTGTTCATATTATTATAATTATTATTATTGTTATTATTATTATTATTATAATTATTATTATTGTTATTATAATTATTATTATTATTATTATTATTATTATTATTATTATTATTATTATTGTTATTATTATTATTATTATTATTATTATTATTATTATTATTATTATTATTATTATTATTGTTATTATTATTATTATTATTATTATTATTATTGTTATTATTATTATTATTATTATTATTATTATTCATTATATTATTATTATTGTTATTATTATTATTATTATTATTATTATTATTATTATATTATTATTATTATTATATTATTAGTATTATTATTATTATTATTATTATTATTATTATTATTATTATTGTATTATTATTATTATTGTTATTATTATTATTATTATTATTATTATTATTATTATTATTATGATTATTATTATTTTTATTTTATTATTATTATCATTATTATTATTATTATTATTATTATTATTATTAATAGCATTAGCATTATTATTATTATTTTTATATTATTATTATTATTATTATTATTATTATTATATTTATTATTATTAATATTATTATTATTATTATTATTATTATTATTATTATGATAATTATTATTATTATTATTGTTATTATTATTATTATTATTATTATTATTATTATTATTATTATCATAATTGCTATTATTATTTTTATATTATTATTATTATTATCATTATCATTATTATTATTATTATTATTATTATTATTATTATTTAAGGGTCATAAAAACTTGGAAAAGACAATAAGACTCACCTCCCCATAAGCTTTAATGAGATTATCGACCTTGAGACAACACAAGGGCGAGTTGTGGCAAGACAGTGTTATGTTCTCATGTGTGTTGTGTCTAGTTAACTCTGAGCGTGTGTTTGTTTTTCCCTGGTGTGTTTTTGTTGTAGGTGTTGTGGTTGTGTTGTAGTTGTATTGTGTATTTGTTGTATATGTTGGATTGTGTTTGATGTGTTGCGTTAAATTGTATTGTAATGTAGGATCTTTTGCTTGTGTTAATGTCGAGTTTGTTTTAATTTTGTAGTTATTTGTTATGTATTTCCTTATGTTAATTTTGTTACCTGTGATATTTTATGTGAGGAAGTATTAATTTAGTTCATTTATTTTAAACACTTGTTATTTATTTTGAATTTGATTCTTTCTTATTATTTATTTTTGTTTCTTTTTAAGTTTGTTAAATGTGGATAATGCTTTTTGGTTGTGTTGTGTATACTTCATGTTCTCACACTGGTGTACACATGTAGGTGCACACAACAACAAGTACAGTACATATACAATAACAAACATACACACGCACACATACGAGGTTGTTGACAATTGACTTTAATAATATACACACATGTGCACCTTCACGTGAGTCACACACACACACACACACACACACACGTGCGCGCTTATGTTTACAGTACATACGAATACACATACACATGTGCATGTATGCACATAATCTTGCTATCACACATGTACGTTTCCACGCACATGCATACACACAAACATGCATTCACACACACACTAGCTTATACTCACACGTGTACGTATGTACATACATACCCAGACACACACACACACACCAGATGATGGACATATGTTTTATGGAGAGGATTGACACTAGACGTACACACAGGTGGGGATTTACGTACACAAACACACACACACACATACACAAAGCAACATACACACATACAGATGCATATTAAGCGATGGTTTATAGAGTTAGTGGTCGTTAAGAGGCTCTTAGAGCGTAAGTTAGAGCCCTGGCTGACTAGAGCTCTATATATGAGACCCAGCGGCTAAGGCTCTAAATATACAAGCTCTATCAATAAGAGAACAATTGCTGATAGCTCTAACAACACGATAAAAACAAACTAGAGCTCAGAGTATAACAGAGTGGTAGTTTGAGCTCTAGATATAAGTGAGCCTGTAGTTTAGAGCTCTAAGGAAAGGAGCGCCAAGTTAAGAGCTCTAAAGAAAGGAGCGTCAAGTTAAGAGCTCTAAGGAAAGGAGCGTCAAGTTAAGAGCTCTAAAGAAAAGAACGTTAAGTTAAGAGCTCTAAAGAAAATTAAGAAAATATGATAGAGCTCTTACCTGTATTAGAAAGGCAGGTTAGAGTGTTTGGGCTCTAAATACAAGAGAACAAAGAGGTAGAGATCAAGCACTATGAGAGCGGCAGGTTAGAGCTCTTAGAACGGATGGTCATTAAGCGCGTGTTAGTTAAAGCAGGTAGAGGCGGTGTTAGAGTGTTAGAGATCTTTGTAGTAGGAGAGATGGTGATAGAGCTTGTAGTAGTGGTGGTGGTGGTGGTAGTTGTAGAGGTCGTGATAGAGCTTGTAGTAGTGGTGGTGGTGGTGGTAGTTGTAGAGGTCGTGATAGAGCTTGTAGTGGTGGTGGTGGTGGTGGTAGTTGTAGAGGTCGTGATAGAGCTTGTAGTAGTGGTGGTGGTGGTGGTGGTAGTTGTAGAGGTCGTGATAGAGCTTGTAGTAGTGGTGGTGGTGGTGGTAGTTGTAGAGGTCGTGATAGAGCTTGTAGTAGTGGTGGTGGTGGTAGTTGTAGAGGTCGTGATAGAGCTTGTAGTAGTGGTGGTGGTGGTGGTGGTGGTAGAGGTCGTGATAGAGCTTGTAGTAGTGGTGGTGGTGGTGGTGGTAGTTGTAGAGGTCGTGATAGAGCTTGTAGTAGTGGTGGTGGTGGTGGTAGTTGTAGAGGTCGTGATAGAGCTTGTAGTAGTGGTGGTGGTGGTAGTTGTAGAGGTCGTGATAGAGCTTGTAGTAGTGGTGGTGGTGGTGGTAGTTGTAGAGGTCGTGATAGAGCTTGTAGTAGTGGTGGTGGTGGTGGTGGTGGTAGTTGTAGAGGTCGTGATAGAGCTTGTAGTAGTAGTGGTGGTGGTGGTGGTGGTGGTGGTGGTAGTTGTAGAGGTCGTGATAGAGCTTGTAGTAGTGGTGGTGGTAGTTGTAGAGGTCGTGATAGAGCTTGTAGTAGTGGTGGTGGTGGTGGTGGTAGTCTGGTTGGGTTAGTTAGAGCTGTGAGGTATAGAGTAAGTGCACATACCTGGTGTAGAGCGGTAAATAAGTGGCCCTCACCAGAGCCTCCCCCCCCCCCCCACTCTATACCTGCGCATGCCGATCACTTAACTACCACTGCGTCCGATTTCACAGCCGATTTTTTAATTCCCGACTTTCCCGCCTCGATACAACCACACCGAACACCCTCCATTCTGTCGGGTTGTCGGTCACGTCGGGGTTTTACTGTCGGGGTAGGGTCTTGTCCTTCGGGTTTCTTAGTTATTGGGTAGGAATAATGTGGAATATGGCGGCCCCGCGTCGGCAACTCGAGGGTGAAGTTCTTGTTTTCTCGTCCCAGAGTCTCTTGTTTGAAGTTCCCGCCACCACATTCCTCGGTGACGTCACGCGCTGCCAGTTAGGTAAGTTTGCACACCAGAACACTTCGCTCTCTCTCTCTCTCTCTCTCTCTCTCTCTCTCTCTCTCTCTCTCTCTCTCTCTTATTAATCCTCAATTATTAATAACTTCCTCTTCTTTCGTCTTTTGTGTTATTTAATTTTCTTTCTTTCTTATTCGCTATGTATTGTTGCTCTTGGTCGGGCCTCTCCGTGGTCGCTGGATGAATCGTCCGTCAGTGGGCGTGTTGGCTGGGTGATAACGGGAACACACACACACACACACACACGGGCTGAGATGTGTCCATTATGCATGTAATTATTATTTTCCTCTGCCACATCGTGTCCGACATTTACCCTCGTGTGCTTCATGATACACACACACACACACACACACACACACACACACACACACACACACCAAGACTTTTATTTATGGAATGTCTCTATTTTACCCCAGTAGTTTCTATAATGTGTGTGTGTGTGTGTGAAGTTGTTGGTATTCGTTTGTTTCTTTTCGGTTTAAATCCTAACATGTGACGGCCATTAAAACCCTTATATTATGTTGAATTAATAGATATAGTTTAATTAAGTGCGGTAAAGGTATTTTCATTAGTTAAGAGTAAGTATTAAGCGAGCGTCTGGCCTGTGGAATGTACATTTTCTCCATACTATAAAAAGCGCGCGAATCTTACGAGTAGTTCTTCCATTGGCCACGAATGTTTATAGATGTCGCCACTTGACCCTACCCCCACCAATCGCCACCATTTCTTCTCTCTCTCTCTCTTTTCCTCTTCGTGTATCCTCTTTCTCTCTTATTTATCTTTATTCCAATGTTTATTTTACAAACTATAATTCTGTTTTCTTGAGTTAGTAAGTATATATGAGTTTAAATAGTGTTTTAAATCGTATTAGGTGGAATATTAGTCCGCGTTTCGAAAGGTTCACTAGCCTTGTTGCTCCAGACACTCGCCCATGTTTTTGTCGCGTGTTATTTCCTTTATTATTTTCTATTCCCCTTTTTAATTCCTTCTTTTATTTCTATGTTTGTTTTGTGTTTACGTTGTGTCGTATCTCACCTGGCAACTGTTTTATCATCAGGTGTTTTCAGGTTAATGATGAAAGGTAAGGTTCCGTGTTTGGGATTTTTAATGATGTTGATGATGATGATGACGACGGTAATAATGATGATGATGATGATAACGGCATTGCTCATGATATGGATAATGATGATGATGATGATGATGATGATGATGATTCCAATATAGTGGTTAACAATGTCATTTACACTGAAGAGATAGTTGCAAATGACGATATAGCAACACCTTGACTGCGAATATCGTTAATGAAATATATTCAGGTGAGTGGCGGCAATAAGAGTTTCCTTAAATAGCTCGTGTGTTGACCTAGTTCAGCTATTGAGAGAGAGAGAGAGAGAGAGAGAGGAGGGTGATTATTACGTAATTACCTGTACAATCAGAAATAAGATCTGGCTAGTGAGTTTAATATGCTAAGAAAATTACTGGCTAGTAATTTAGGTTACTAGCTAGTGATTTAGGTTACTAGCTCGTGATTTAGGTTATTATCTTCCGCATATGTTGTACCTGTCTGTTAATTATCTCTGACACACCTGTTGTATCTGTGTTAATTATATCACACACCTGTTGTTCGTGTGTTAATTGTATTACACACCTGTTGTGAGTGTGTTAATTATATCACACACCTGTTGTACGTGTGTTAATTATATCACACACCTGTTGTACGTGTGTTAATTATATCACACACCTGTTGTGCGTGTTAATTATATCACACACCTGTTGTACCTGTGTTAATTATCTCTTAGCACACACCTGTTGTACCTGTGTTAATTATCTCTTCTCACACACCTTTTGTACCTGTGTTAATTATCTCACACACCTGTTGTACCTTTCTTAATTATGTCTTCTCACATCTCTTGTACCTGTGTTAATTATGTCATCTCACACCTGTTGTACCTGTGTTAATTATCTCTTCTTACACACCTGTTGTGCCTATGTTAATTATCTCACACACCTGTTGTACCTGTGTTAATTATTTCACACACCTGCTGTACCTGTGTTAATTATTTCACACACCTGTTGTACCTGTGTTAATTATTTCACACACCTGTTGTACCTGTGTTAATTATTAAACACCTGTTGTACCTGTGTTAATTAGCTCTCACACACCTGTTTATACCTTTGTTATTTGGTCTGTCAGTCTCTAATGATGCAAGTCTCTCAATCTTTCACCGAGGAATAAAGTTATTATTATTTTATTATTATTATTATTATTATTATTATTATTATTATTTGGTTTATGTTAGATTAGCGTTGGTTAGGACAGGTTTATGTTACGTCGGCGAAGCTTAGGTCAGGCTAGGTTTTGGTTAGGTTAGGTTAGGGTGATTTAAGTTAAACTAACGTGGGTTGGGTTAGGCTAGTTAACGTAGGAGAAGTTTGCTTGCTGTAGGTTGGATTGGGTAAGATTAGGTTGACTTAGGATCAGGTTAGGGTAAGTTAGAGAAGATTCTACCCAAAAAGATTTAACATTGAGGTGATGGGAGTGTAGGGTGGTGTGTGTGTGTGTCCCTGGCTGCTGCACCACCACTGGGCCGCTACACTCTCTGGTGGGTGTCGTGGTGCGCGCTGGGTTTGAGCACTTAACCTTATGTGTTGTATGGTGTATGGTGTGTAGTGTGTGTTGTATGACAGCAGCGTCTGGGGCCCGTCTCTGCTGCCTAAGACCTGCCAGATTATGCTGGGACACGCTTGGCTACCACTAAACTCCCCTCCTCGCGAACCCTCCCCGCTTGACTTGGCCTCATCAACCCTCAACTCTCACTCTGCTGTTATCATAACCCGGGTGATGAGTCTCGCTCTTTGATGGTTGGGTTGTTTGTCGTGTGAGGAAGACGAATTGGGTGATCTGGTTAGGATCAGTGTCGCCCGAACGCGGTGGATGGTGAACGAAGCCAGGGAGCGAGGAGTCGGACGCAACGAGCATGTCTGCAATGTGTCTGCTTATTTTGAGAAAGAGTTGGATAGCCGCCGGCTACGTGAGACCGCAAGTATGTCCTCGTCCGAATGCCCTAGCTAGCTATCTCACCGCCGCTGCTCTCTCCCAAACGCCCGCCGACTTATCCTCCCAAAGCACAGATTTAGTGCCCTTTACGAACGCTTTCGTGCTCAATAAAGAGAGTTCGTGTGGCAGAGGTGGTGGTGGGAGGAGGTTGGTGCGGGTGTTTGGCGCGGCGGGGAAGCCAACAACACAGGGACGGGGACGCGGCCCAGCTATCCGGGGTTCGCGGTGTACACAAGCGGATCCAACTGACGAACGCACGCTTGAGAACGAAGTCTTCTTGACCGTGGACGTCTTCTTGATCAAATTACACTACAAAATACAGTGTCGCAGGATCGTTTAGGCTTCGTAATGACGGCCGTGAGGATGCGGGGCCCAGGCAACACCTCGGCCACCAGCCACTAAGGGTCAAAATCCCTTTCAACCGCGGCGGGAAAATAGCTGTAATTGAATTGCCGTATCGAGGGTGTCAGGGTGTTGTAGTGACGTCACATATATCTGGTAAAGACACACTTAACACACTGGCTAATGGTCGCTGCTAGGGGGTGGGGGGGGGGGAGAGGAGGGGGTGGGGGGGAGAGGAGGGGGTGGGGGGGAGGGGGGGTGTTGTTTTTTATTTATATTTTGTTTATTGTTTACAAGGTATAAGTTTTATTATTTGCAAACATCTTTTTTTAATTGATCGAGGGTTTTTCTGTGTGTGTGTGTGTGTGTGTTTAAATGTTGTGTAAGTGTTTGCTTGGTATATTTTGATGTGTGTAAGAGGTTGTGTGTTTTCATTCAGTATGTATGTATGCATGTACGATTATGTATGTACCTGTATGTATGTATACGTTTGCTTCAAGACACAGGTAGTTAATTACAGGTGGATGATAATAAGTAAACAAGAAACTTCAGCAAATTTAGCACACATTCCTTTACTTATTCATTTCATATCCGGAATTAAAGAAAGAAGTTTGGTCTGGCCGGATATCACCTCATTTTATCGTTGAAGGAAATGAAGGCAGCAGGTGAGGTATTCCCAAAAGATCGTTCGTCGACTAATTTTCCTTACTTAGCCACCAGTTGAATTACTATTTCCTTCTTTGAATTTCCTTCTTACCTCCTGGAGACTACGAACGTATCTGACTCACTACAGACAAAATGACCTCAATATTGACCCGAGACTCTACCTTAACTAGATATCTTCACTTAGCATTATTAGTTTAGGAGCTATTATTAATGAAGACTCGGGTTTGTTTATGTCTATGGAGCGTTCGTGGTAAATCCGGATTCATTAGATATTATGAAGTCGGGGGATTGTTTTAATGTCTTGGTATTTTCCGTGTGTGGGTTTTTCCTGTTTTAAGTCTGGTTTAACACAGGTGAGGTGTTTTTTTCTTGGTTCTTGAGGTACTGTAGTTTAGGGGTATTTTTTTACGTTATTATTATTATTATTATTATTATTATTATTATTATTATATTTATTATTATTATTATTATTATTATTATTATTATTATTATCCAGGTATACTGTATGTGGTTATCAGCATATATATGTATACTGTACATGTATCTGTGTATCATATTCATGCACACTCACCACTATTGTAGGGAATATATATATACTGTATATGTACACACGCATGGATGGACGCATGGACGGATGGACGCATACAAAGTACACACTCATTGGCGCATGGATGGGCCCCGACACACTTTCACGCACACGCACGCACACACATAGCCACACACTAATGAATACATACACACATACATAGATACATATATGCATACATACACGACCAGGGGACACAGGGGGGGGGGGGGGTAATTTGTCCAGAGAAGGTGGTGGGTGGTGGTGGTGATAGTAGTGATGATGGTGTGGGTAGTGGTGATGGTGGTGGTGATGGTGATGAATGGTATTGATAATGGTGAAAGTAGTGGTGATGGTGTGGGTAGTGGTGTTGGTGGTGATGGTGGTGCTAGTATTGGTGATGGTGGTAGTGATGGTGGTGCTAGTAGTGGTGTTGGTGGTGCTAGTAGTGGTGTTGGTGGTGATGGTGGTGCTAGTAGTGGTGTTGGTGGTAATGGTGGTGCTAGTAGTGGTGTTGGTGGTGATGGTGGTGCTAGTAGTGGTGTTGGTGGTGTTAGTGGTGCTAGTAGTGGTGTTGGTGGTGTTAGTGGTGCTAGTATTGGTGTTGGTGGTGTTGGTGGTGCTAGTAGTGGTGTTGGTGGTGATGGTGGTGCTAGTAGTGGTGTTGATGGTGCTAGTAGTGGTGTTGGTGGTGATGGTGGTGCTAGTAGTGGTGTTGGTGGTGTTGGTGGTGCTAGTAGTGGTGTTGGTGGTGATGGTGGTGCTAGTAGTGGTGATGGTGGTAGTGATGGTGGTGCTAGTAGTGGTGTTGGTGATGATAGTAGTGGTGTTGGTGGTGATGGTGGTGCTAGTAGTGGTGTTGGTGGTGTTGGTGGTGCTAGTAGTGGTGTTGGTGGTGCTAGTAGTGGTGTTGGTGGTGATGGTAGTGCTAGTAGTGGTGTTGGTGGTGCTAGTAGTGGTGTTGGTGGTGCTAGTAGTGGTGTTGGTGGTGATGGTGGTGCTAGTAGTGGTGTTAGTGGTGTTGGTGGTGATGGTGGTGCTAGTAGTGGTGTTGGTGGTGTTGGTGGTGCTAGTAGTGGTGTTGGTGGTGATGGTAGTGCTAGTAGTGGTGTTGGTGGTGCTTGTAGTGGTGTTGGTGGTGCTAGTAGTGGTGATGGTGATAGCTGGACAATAGTGGTCAAAACTAGACTATATTTAATGTACCACCGGAAGTAGACTGAACCAATCACTGCTTCCCCCCACCCTTTTGCTTGCTTTCTTGTTTGCTTGATTACTTGTCTGCTTTTATTTGCTTGATTATTTCTTTGCTTTGTTCTTTCTATTTTTTTGTTGATTGCTTCATTAACTGATTGTTTCTTTGTTTGGGTGGTTGTTTAATACGTTCCTTGCTTATTTTATGTTATTGTTGATTGTTTATTCTTGCTTGCTTCTCAACTTGTTTATTGACTTACTTACTTTCATATTGTATTGTTTGCTTAACCATTGTGTGTGTGTGACCATGTTTATCTGTTTGCTTGATTATTTCTTTGCTAGTATTCCTGTTTTCTTGTTTATTTGTATTTACGTGATTGGTTGATTTCTTGTTTGTTTGCTTGTTTACTTACTAATTTTCTTGCTTATTTTTTACGTGCTTCCTTGTTTGCGTGAGTATTGTTTGATTCTCCTTGTTTGTTTGATTGCTTGCTTGCTTTCTTGTTTGCTTTTTGTTTGTTTGCTTATTTATTTTTGTTTGTTTTGTTTGCTTGTGGGACGGAGTGGGAAGGGAGCGTCTCTAAACTGAACGGTTCTTTCCCATGCATTGAAGTTGCTGTGTGTGTGTGTGTGTGTGTGTGTGTGTGTGTGTGTGTGTGCGTGTGTGTGTGTGTGTGTGTAATAATAATAATAATAATAATAATTAACGGTTTATTGAAAAAGTTCTGCAGCCCGAAGGCTGAAAATATACATTGGACATAAATGACTTATTACATACATTGGTGGTTTAACAAAAGCCTTCATTAGAGAAAGGTAAAGGAACATACAGTGAACATACAGGTTAATGTAGGTGTTGAACAGCAAACACGTAGTGTAGTAACTCCCTCCCAGATGGTGTTAGGAGGGACCTGACGTGGTGTAGTAATTCCCTCCCAGATGGTGTTATGAGGGACCCCACGTGGTGTAGTAATTGCCTCACAGATGGTGTTATGAGGGACCCCACGTGGTGTAGTAACTCTCTCACAGATGGTGTTATGAGGGACCTGACGTGGTGTAGTAATTCCCTCCCAGATGGTGTTATGAGGGACCCCACGTGGTGTAGTAATTGCCTCACAGATGGTGTTATGAGGGACCTCACGTGGTGTAGTAACTCCCTCACAGATGGTGTTATGAGGGACCTGACGTGGTGTAGTAACTCCCTCACAGATGGTGTTATGAGGGACCTGACGTGGTGTAGTAATTCCCTCCCAGATGGTGTTATGAGGGACCCCACGTGGTGTAGTAATTGCCTCACAGATGGTGTTATGAGGGGCCTCACGTGGTGTAGTAACTCCCTCACAGATGGTGTTATGAGGGACCTGACGTGGTGTAGTAATTGCCTCACAGATGGTGTTATGAGGGACCCCACGTGGTGTAGTAATTGCCTCACAGATGGTGTTATGCGGGGCCTCACGTGGTGTAGTAACTCCCTCACAGATGGTGTTATGAGGGACCTGACGTGGTGTAGTAACTCCCTCACAGATGGTGTTATGAGGGACCTGACGTGGTGTAGTAACTCCCTCACAGATGGTATTATGAGGGACATGACGTGGTATAGTAACTCCCTCACAGATGGTGTTATGAGGGACCTGACGTGGTGTAGTAACTCCCTCACAGATGGTGTTATGAGGGACCTGACGTGGTGGAGTAACTCCCTCACAGATGGTGTTATGTGTGTGTGTGTGTGTGTGTGTGTGTGTGTGTGTCCCCTCACTCGTTATAAACCCATAACCCTTTCCCATCTCTCGCCTTCCTCCTCCTCCTCCCCATGCTATTTATATCTTCCAAATCATGTGGGTGGAAGGGGGAGGAGGAAGGGGGAGGAGAAGGAAGGGGGGAATAAGGGGGAGGCGTGGGAACTACAATTTGCCTTCCCTCCCTCCCTCCCTCCCTCCCTCCCTCTCTCATCTTCTCTTCTCCCCCTCCCTCCCTCTCTTACTCCCTCCTTTCATCCATTGTTTCCCTCCCTCCCTCCTTCCCTCCCTCTTTCTCTTCTTCGTCCTTCTCTCTTCTCCCTTTCCTTCTCTCCCTCCCTCCCTCTTTCTCTATTATCATTCTTGCCTTCCCTCTCTCTTCCTCTTTCCCTCCTTTTATCTCCTTCTCCCTCACCTCCTATAAATTCCTTCTCCCTTCCCATTCTTCATTACTCTTCACCTTTCTTTATCACTCTTTATCTCATTTCCTTCTCTCCCTTGTTTTAAATTATCGCTCTCTTGCTCTATTTATCGTATATATACTTTTCTATGCCATTTTCCTCGTACATTTCCTTATTTAGTTATTTTTATCTCTTTTAGTTCCCCTCTTCCTGTCTCTCTTTCGTTATCCATTTTTTGTGTTTATCTGTCGCTTTTTTCGACTTGTTTTCCCCCCCTTTCCGTTTTTTTTTCTGCTCTTCCTTTTTTAATTTTTTCCTCTCTCTCTCTCTCTCTCTCTCTCTCTCTCTCTCTCTCTCTCTCTCTCTCTCTCTCTCTCTCTCTCTCTCTCACACACACGTCTGTATCCACTTGTCGTAGAGAAAGATGAAGGGAGAGACAAAGAAGAGGCAAGGAGGGAGACAGGGAGAGAGAGAGAAGGAGGGATGTAGGGAGAATAGGAGGGAGGTAGAGAGAATAAAAGGTTGACAGATACAGTACGTAGACAAGTCAGACGAGGAGACACACACACACACACACACACACACACACACACACACACACACACACACACACACACCTTCGATATATAATCCTTCAAAAAGTGTGTGTGTGTGTGGGGGGGGTGGGGTGAGTGGAATGCACGAGTGGGTTGTTTGTTGTGTGGGTGGATGGATGGATAGGTGAAGTGGCTTATGGATATGTGGATAAGGATGTTGACAGTTAAGTGGATAGTACCGAGGTTAAATACTACTAATAAATGACTTAAAATTACCAAAAAAAAAAAAAATTAAATAAATTAAAAAAAAAAATGGGAAGGGGAAGAGGAATGGAAGGGGGAGGGGTGTAGAGGACAGCAGGGGAGGAGGGGGAAGAACGAAGGGGGAAAGCAGGGGGAGAAGGTAAGGGACTGTAAGGGGAGGGGGAAGGAGGAAGGGGTAGAAGGAAGAAGGGGTAGAAGGAGGAAGAAAGCAACAGGGGGGAGGGGGGAGGGGGGAGGAAAGGGAGTAGCAGGGAAGGGGGAAGGGGGAGGAAGAATAAGGTTAGAATAAAAGGCTGTGTTTTTATTCTCGCTATGCACAGTCGAAGTGTGTATGGCAGGTAAGCGCGTAAAACAAGCTCAACGCAGAGATTAATCCCCTAAAATTGAATTCAACCCCAAATTTTACCCCTAAAATTGAGTTCAACCCCAAATTTTACCCCTAAAATTGAGTTCAACCCCAAATTTAACCCCTAAAATTGAGCTCAACGCAAAAGTTAACGCCCTAAGATGAGCTTAACGGAGAGAGCATAGTGCCTTAAAATGATCTCAGTGCGAAGGATATTCCCTGTACATTCAGCTCAATGCAAAGGACAGGCCCTAGATTAAGCTCAACACAAAGGATAGGCCCTAGATTAAGCTGAACGTAAGGATATGCCCTAGATTAAGCTGAACGTAAGGATAGGCCCTAGATTAAGCTCAACGTAAAGGATAGGCCCTAGATTAAGCTCAACGTAAGGATAGGCCCTAGATTAAGCTGAACGTAAAGGATAGGCCCTAGATTAAGCTCAACGTAAGGATAGGCCCTAGATTAAGCTCATCGTAAAGGAGAGGCCCTAGATTAAGCTGAACGTAAAGGATAGGCCCTAGATTAAGCTCAACGTAAGGATAGGCCCTAGATTAAGCTCAACGTAAGGATAGGCCCTAGATTAAGCTCAGCGTAAAGGATAGGTCCGAGATAAAGCTCAGCGTAAAGGATAGGCCCTAGAGTTAAGCTCAACGTAAGGATAGGCCCTAGATTAAGCTCAGCGTAAAGGATAGGTCCGAGATTAAGCTGAACGTAAAGGTAAATCCCCTAAACTCAACACGTTTGCAAAAGCTTACCTAAAATAGCAGACGAGAGTGGATGTGTTGACGGACGGACGGACGGAGACATGGACGGATGGATGGAGACACGGACGGACGGACGGAGACACGGACGGATGGATGGAGACACGGACGGATGGATGGAGACACGGACGGACGGATGGAGACACGGACGGACGGATGGAGACACGGACGGACGGACGGAGACACGGACGGATGGATGGAGACACGGACGGACGGATGGAGGCACGGACGGACGGATGGAGACACGGACGGACGGATGGAGACACGGACGGACAGACAAGGGTAAATTTACACGCCCCTATTAAACACAAATACAATTTCCATGCGATTGAGGCCCATACTAGCGTGTCAAGGAGGGAGGGAGGGAGGGAGAGAGGGAGGGAGGAAGAGAGGGAGGGGAGAGGGAGGGAGGGAAGAAGGGAGAGAGGGAGGGAGGGAAGGAAGTAGGGAGAGAGGGAAGAAGGGGAGAGAGGGAGGGAGGGAAGAAGGGAGAGAGGGAGGGAGGGAAGGAAGAAGGGAGAGAGGGAGGGAGAGAGGGAAGAAGGGAGAGAGGGAGGGAGGGAAGAAGGGAGAGAGGGAGGGAGAGAGGGAAGAAGGGAGAGAGGGAGGGAGGGAAGGAAGAAGGGAGAGAGGGAGGGAGAGAGGGAAGAAGGGGAGAGAGGGAGGGAGGGAAGAAGGGAGAGAGGGAGGGAGGGAAGAAGGGAGAGAGGGAGGGAGGGAAGGAAGAAGGGAGAGAGGGAGGGAGAGAGGGAAGAAGGGAGAGAGGGAGGGAGGGAAGAAGGGGAGAGAGAGAGGGAGGGAGGGAGAGAGAGAGAGGGAGAGAAGGAGGGAAGAAGAGAGAGAGAGAGAGAGAGAGAGAGAGAGAGAGAGAGAGAGAGAGAGAGAGGATATTGAACTCCCTCCTCCCTCCTTTCTTGCATGTGGAGGGGGTGAGGGATTTGGGGAGGGGAATGAGGGACTTAGGGAGGGTAGGGCGGGGGGAATGTTTGGGAGGGAGGGTATTGAACTCCCTTCTTCCCTCCCTCCTTGCATGTGGAGGGAGGGAGAGAGAGAGAGAGAGAGAGAGAGAGAGAGAGAGAGAGAGAGGATATTGAACTCCCTCTTCCCTCCTTCCCTGTATGTAAAGGGAGGGAAGGATGTTTGGGGTGGAGGGAAGGGAATTAGGGAATGCAGGGGAGTGTATTGAACCTCCTCCTCCCTCTCCCTCTCTTCCATATGTAAAGGGAGGGAAGGATTTGGGTGATACATAGGAGGGTACTAAGCCTCTCTTTCCCCTTCCACCATGCATGTGGAGGGAGAGGGAGGGAGGATGGGAGGGAGGGAGACAAAATGAAATTCCTGCCACCCTTAGCAAGGCCTCGCACGGGGGAGACCAAGAGAGCCCACACGTGTCTCAACACCTGCCACTGACCACGGCTTCCAGCTCCCTCCCTCCTTCCCTCCAACCCTCCCTCCATCATCCCTTCCTCCTCTCTATCCTCCCACCTCCTTCCCTCCCTCCATCATATCTCCCTCCCTTCCTCCCTCCCTCCCTCCCTCCCTCCCCCCTCCTTCCCTCCTTCTCTTCTCCACCCTCTCTCCCTCCCTCTCTCCCTCCCTCCCTCTCTCTTCTCCACCCTCCCTCCCCCAACGCTTGCGATTAACGGTATTGAGGGGGAAAAAAACACCTCTATCCCTGGTTTTGTTCTTTGGTTATGGCTGATGTGTTTTTTAAATGGTTTTTCTTGTGGTTTTAATAATTAGTTATGGATGGGTTTAATATATGGTGGTTTGTCTGTTGGTCTTGGGTTTATTATGGATGGGTTTAATATATGGTGGTTTGTCTGTTGGTCTTGGGTTTATTGATGTTGGTTTTCATTTTTGTTTTCCTCTTTTGTCTAGGGTTTTAAGTGTGTGGGCTTTTTCCCAGTGGTTTATTCCCTCTTGGTTTTATTATTCTCTAGGGAGGTTTTTATTAATGCTGGTGTTTAAGTTGTTTTTTTCCTCCTGGGTTTTTTCTAATGTTTTGGTTTAATCCACAAATTGTAAAATAAAAAAAATTATTATACTGTAAGGTGACTAAAAACCATTTATATAACAATTGAAGGTTTAATGGTTTTATATAAATGTTTTAAAGGTATGTGTGTGTGTGTGTGTGTGTGTGTGTGTGTGTGTGTCGTTACTTGGTCAGACTATTCGGCCCAAACCCACTGAATCCCCCCCTCCCCCCCTCCCCCCTCCCCCCCCCCGATCCCTGCAACATTCCGAAACCCGAATCAGTACCCCCCCCCCCCCGCCACATTCCGAACTCTCTCCCCCCCCCCCCCCCCCCCCCCCCCACGTTTCGAACCCCCCGAACTCACCCACATTCTGAATCCCGAACCGAACCCCATACACAGGAAAGAACAACGTATTATTTTTAAGTAATTAACCTTTTTTTTTCAATTTACAATATGTACACAATACATACATACATACATACATACATACATATTTATTCAGTATAATTGTCATACAAGTTTACATTGATTAACCATGCACACACAGACAGTACAGGTATACAGACAGTTTATATAGACAGTGCAGGTAAAACAGTAAACATGGACTGCGTATGTGTAATCCGGATTCATGGGTACGGATTTGGGTTCGGGGGTTCGGATTCGGGTTCAAGGATTCAGTTGAGATTATTAGACGTGACACTACTGGAAATAAACATGTGATGGCTTTGACGGCTATTCTTGGGTCAAATTGCCTTACTGATTACCACTGTTGTATACCTGCACTGTCTAGGTACGTTTATTGTATACCGCCACGATTTTACTCAATACACTATTATTATTATTATTATTATTATTATTATTATTATTATTATTATTATCGATACTGGAAGGCGTATTTAGTCATGTGATGTCCTCAGTACCAGCTAGGACTGTCTTACTAGCTCCTAACATTTAAGTATCTGAGCGAGTGATGCTTAAGATGTGTGTGTGTGTGTGTGTGTGTTTGAGTGGTGCAACACACACACACACACACACACACACACACTCCCAGACGTTCACATCTGCCTGGGGCCAAATTCACAAGACTTACACTCAAGCACAAACACCCAAGACTGACGCACACTGTACACTGAGACTCTACCTAGACTAAGTACCGTACGTTCACTTAGCTCCAGTCAGGAGACACAGTTACCACACACAATATTTACCAATGGCCGCTGTACCTTACTGTGATTGTGAAGGTATACAATATAGGTAGAGTCTCAGAGTAATTTGGAGGACATTTTTGGGTGGTGTGGGTTAAGTGTGGGTGATGGGCTAGAGGGGGGGGGGGAGGGGGGGTCTTCAGCTACCAGCAATATTATTCATCGTCCAAACCTTTGTGGGTCTTGTCTCTTGTATCTCATGTCGTGAGTCACTGCTGTGTTTTTTCTTCCTCTCTCTCTTCTTGTAATATGACTCAGACACCTACAGCCAGCGACTGTGTGAGAGAGGGAGAGAGAGTCTCACAAGCACGGAGGCGCTTGGGGATGTGAGGGAGAGAGGGAAGGAGAGGGGGGTGGCAAGGAGGAGGAGGTGGTGGAGGGTACAGACGAACACATGTACCATGGTGTGTGTGTGTGTGTGTGTGCGTGTGTGTGTGTGTGTGTGGGGAGGGGAAGCCAAGGTCATGGTACAGGGATCGGGAGATCGCGGCCCCCGGCCCTCACTGACACAGATTCCTCACTGCGGAATCCGGAGGAGGGTCGCGGCCCTCTGGCGGTCGACGGGAGAACTTCCATGCAGTAAACCTTGCCTTTAAACCCTCCGTCTCCCTCATGGAAACACATCCTTATCCTCTAAATATCCTTCAGTTCTTAGTCCCTATCGAGTCTGGAATCCTTCAAGGGGCGGATGGGGAGGTTGAGGATGAGACCTGCAGACGATGGGCGACGTGTTGACACAGAGGACGTCGTCTCGGGGTGAAGGAAACACACCTACAACACCCCCAGATGGTGGCAGTCTGCGATTACAATGGTGTATGATTCTCTGGAGGAGGTTTACGGGGGCTCTGGTGATCTCCCCCCATTACCCACCCCCATAACCTCCCCTGAAACAACTCCCCCTGCCCCCCCCCCCTAAAAAATATTACCCTAAAGGATAATATTTTTTATCTCCATTACGGGAAAAAAAACATCTTAGATATATCCCACGTATTATACAGTATCTCTCTCTCTCTCTCTCTCTCTCTCTCTCTCTCTCTCTCTCTCTCTCTCTCTCTTCTGCCGAGGCGGAATGTGAGGAGAACGGGCAATCCTTCGTAACCCGTGTATTCGCATGTTCCACACCGCCTCGCCACTTCCCACAAACACCTACTTCCCCCACTACTTCCCTCACTACTGCCCTGATCCCCATCTGCACAATGAAACCCCATTAGATTTTGCAAGAGATGTGTAATGGGAGGAGAGTTAAGGGGTGGTGAGAGACCAGTAACGTGTAGAGTGTGAAGTATTCCAAACTTGTGGCGGCGTGTGAGCGATACTCCGAGGGCATGATGGTATGGGCCACCACCACCACCACTACCACTACCACCAGCTACGACAAGAGTTGTGGTAGGGGCAGCGACCCGACCACCGTGTGAATCATGCAGTGGTGGTAGTTGTGTGTTGTGGTAGGTACTGCTGGTTGTTGGTGTGATGTGGGTATGAGAGTAGTTGTGGTAGTATTGGGACCATTGACCCGATGAAGACTAGCTTGGTTGTGATGGTGGTAGTGGTGGGAGTGTGTGGTTATGGAGAGGTGTGGTAGTGTGGTAATGATAGTGGAGTGTGGTGGTGTACTGGTAGTTGTGGTAGTGTACTGGTGGTTGTGGTAGTGTACTGGTAGTTGTGGTAGTGTACTGGTAGTTGTGGTAGTTGTACTGGTAGTTGTGGGAGTGTACTGGTAGTTGTGGTAGTTGTACTGGTAGTTGTGGGAGTGAACTGGTAGTTGTGGGAGTGTACTGATAGTTGTGGTAGTGTACTGGTAGTTGTGGCTGTGTACTGGAAGGAAAAACGCACCGGCTCGACCACACTATGATTCATGCACGTGATGGTGGTACTATAGTGTGGTAGTAATTGTGGTGGTGGTGATAATGGTGGTAGTGGTGGTGATAATGGTGGTAGTGGTGGTGATAATGGTGGTAGTGGTGGTGATAATGCTGGTAGTGGTGGTGATAATGGTGGTGGTGTGGTGATAATGGTGGTAGTGGTGGTGATAATGGTGGTAGTGGTGGTGGTAGTGGTGGTGACCCAACCATACTGTGAATCATGTACTGTATATGGTAACAATGGCTCTGTACTGTGGCTCTGTACTGTGGCTCTGTACTGTGGCCCTTTATTCTAGCCCTTTACTCTGGCCCTACACAATGGACCAGTACGTACACCCACACTTCCCCCTCTCGTATCTAAGCGACACGACCTCATAGCGTTACCAGGGAGCTTCCGGCCTCCTGCTGTGTGGGTGTGTGTGTCTGTGTACGTGTGTGTCTATGTAAGTTTTGGTGTGTGTCTGTGTACGTATGTGTCTGTGTAAGTGTTTCTGTATATGGGTGTCTGTAAGTTTTGGTGTGCGTCTATGTACGTATGTGTGTGTAAGTGTTATTGTATGTGTGTGTGTCTGTACGTGTGTGTTTATGTAAGTTTTGGTGTGTGTCTGTGTACGTATGTGTCTGTGTAAGTGTTACTGTATATGTGTGTCTGTAAGTTTTGATGTGCGTCTGTGTACGTATGTGTGTGTAAGTGTTATTGTATGTATGTATCTGTACGTGTGTGTCTATGTAAGTGTTAGTGTTGGCGTGTGT
>CAUDMG010000093.1:352500-360000 GCA_958450375.1 Homarus gammarus | reverse complement strand
GTTGGCGTGTGTGTGTGTGTGTGTGTAAGTTTTAGTGTTGGCGTGTGTGTGTGTGTTTGTGTGTAAGTGTTAGTGTTGGCGTGTGTGTGTGTGTAAGTGTTAGTGTTGGCGTGTGTGTGTGTGTAAGTGTTAGTGTTGGCGTGTGTGTGTGTGTAAGTGTTAGTGTTGGCGTGTGTGTGTGTGTGTAAGTGTTAGTGTTGGCGTGTGTGTGTGTGTGTGTAAGTGTTAGTGTTGGCGTGTGTGTGTGTGTAAGTGTTAGTGTTGGCGTGTGTGTGTGTGTAAGTGTTAGTGTTGGCGTGTGTGTGTGTGTAAGTGTTAGTGTTGGCGTGTGTGTGTGTGTGTGTAAGTGTTAGTGTTGGCGTGTGTGTGTGTGTGTGTGTGTAAGTGTTAGTGTTGGCGTGTGTGTGTGTGTGTAAGTGTTAGTGTTGGCGTGTGTGTGTGTGTGTAAGTGTTAGTGTTGGCGTGTGTGTGTGTGTAAGTGTTAGTGTTGGCGTGTGTGTGTGTGTGTGTGTGTAAGTGTTAGTGTTGGCGTGTGTGTGTGTGTGTGTGTAAGTGTTAGTGTTGGCGTGTGTGTGTGTGTAAGTGTTAGTGTTGGCGTGTGTGTGTGTGTAAGTGTTAGTGTTGGCGTGTGTGTGTGTGTGTGTAAGTGTTAGTGTTGGCGTGTGTGTGTGTGTGTGTAAGTGTTAGTGTTGGCGTGTGTGTGTGTGTAAGTGTTAGTGTTGGCGTGTGTGTGTGTGTGTAAGTGTTAGTGTTGGCGTGTGTGTGTGTGTGTGTGTGTAAGTGTTAGTGTTGGCGTGTGTGTGTGTGTGTAAGTGTTAGTGTTGGCGTGTGTGTGTGTGTAAGTGTTAGTGTTGGCGTGTGTGTGTGTGTAAGTGTTAGTGTTGGCGTGTGTGTGTGTGTGTGTGTAAGTGTTAGTGTTGGCGTGTGTGTGTGTGTAAGTGTTAGTGTTGGCGTGTGTGTGTGTGTAAGTGTTAGTGTTGGCGTGTGTGTGTGTGTAAGTGTTAGTGTTGGCGTGTGTGTGTGTGTAAGTGTTAGTGTTGGCGTGTGTGTGTGTGTAAGTGTTAGTGTTGGCGTGTGTGTGTGTGTAAGTGTTAGTGTTGGCGTGTGTGTGTGTGTAAGTGTTAAGTGTTGGCGTGTGTGTGTGTGTGTAAGTGTTAGTGTTGGCGTGTGTGTGTGTGTAAGTGTTAGTGTTGGCGTGTGTGTGTGTGTAAGTGTTAGTGTTGGCGTGTGTGTGTGTGTAAGTGTTAGTGTTGGCGTGTGTGTGTGTGTGTGTGTAAGTGTTAGTGTTGGCGTGTGTGTGTGTGTGTGTGTAAGTGTTAGTGTTGGCGTGTGTGTGTGTGTAAGTGTTAGTGTTGGCGTGTGTGTGTGTGTGTGTGTGTAAGTGTTAGTGTTGGCGTGTGTGTGTGTGTAAGTGTTAGTGTTGGCGTGTGTGTGTGTGTGTGTGTAAGGGTAAAACTATGGGCAAGTTTCTTTACGCCATTTGCCTCTGTCTACCCAGCAGTAATTGGGGACCTGGATGTTAATCGATTTGCGGATCCTGTTCCGGGGTAATGGTCAGCCAGTGCAGTTGGCGAGTTGTCCGGTCTTCTCGGACTATTCCTTGACACTGGGTCATGCAGCTCGGTAACTCAGGGTGTGGTTGTTGTGTTGGCGACAGCTTTTACACCTCAAACATTCACGCCTAGGAGTCCCTTGGGCCGGCCATCCTTGTTACACGAGGGGCGACCATTATAGTGTAGGTGCGTATGTGTGTAGCTCTGTGTCGGTGTAGGTGTGTGTGTATGTCACCACTATACCCGACACTACACCCCTACACTGTACAGGTAGATGTTGTCATTATAGCAAAGGTGTTTCATGAGGTTAATTGGTAGCATGTGTACACTACCTTCATCCCGTGTGTGTGTGTGTGTGTGTGTGATTATTATTGTTGTTATTTATTATTGTCCATTATCCTCCCTCGGTCACCCTCGTATAGCGGCGGTGAATTTAGTATTGTATGATCGCCTGAAGATTAGCCACCCGCAGCTTACAGTATTTCACCTGATGACTACACACCCTAACGCTAACCGAGCCTAACCTAACCTAATAGGGGTAGGAATGTATTAGATAATAATAATAATAATAATAATAATAATAATAATAATGTACAGGAAACATGTAATAGGCCTGTTCCGCTGGGGGTAGGGATGTATTTAATGAGGTAGGGGTGTATTAATGAGGTAGGGGTGTATTTAAGGGGGGTAAGGGTGTATTTAATGAGGTAGGGGTGTATTTAAGGGGGGTAAGGGTGTATTTAATGAGGTAGGGGTGTATTAATGAGGTAGGGGTGTATTTAAGGGGGGTAAGGGTGTATTTAAGGGGGTAGGGGTGTATTTAAGGGGGGTAAGGGTGTATTTAATGAGGTAGGGGTGTATTTAATGGGGTAGGGGTGTATTTAATGGGTTAGGGGTGTATTTAATGGGGTAGGGGTGTATTTAATGAGGTAGGGGTGCATTTAATGAGGTAGGGGTGTATTTAATGGGGTAGGGGTGTATTTAATGGGGTAGGGGTGTATTTAATGGGGTAGGGGTGTATTTAATGGGGTAGGGGTGTATTTAATGGGGTAGGGGTGTATTTAATGGGGTAGGGGTGTATTTAATGAGGTAGGGGTGTATTTAAGGGGGGTAAGGGTGTATTTAATGAGGAAGGGGTGTATTAATGAGGTAGGGGTTTATTTAATGGGGTAGGGGTGTATTTAACGGGGTAGGGGTGTATTTAATGGGGTAGGGGTTTATTTAAGGGGTTAGGGGTGTATTTAATGAGGTAGGGGTGTATTTAATGAGGTAGGGGTGTATTTAATGAGGTAGGGGGTGCATTTAATGGGGTAGGGGTGTATTTAATGAGGTAGGGGTGTATTTAATGGGGTAGGGTTGTATTTAATGGGGTAGGGGTGTATTTAATGAGGTAGGGGTGTATTTATGAGGTAGGGGTGTATTTAATGAGGTAGGGGTGTATTTAATGGGGTAGGGGTGTATTAATGAGGTAGGGGTGTATTTAATGAGGTAGGGGTGAATTTAATGGGGTAGGGGTGTATTTAATGGGGTAGGGGTGTATTTAATGAGGTAGGGGTGTATTAATGAGGTAGGGGTGTATTTAACGGGGTAGGGGTGTATTTAATGGGGTAGGGGTTTATTTAAGGGGGTAGGGGTGTATTTAATGAGGTAGAGGTGTATTTAAGGGGTTAGGGGTGTATTTAATGAGGTAGGGGTGTATTTAATGAGGTAGGGGTGTATTATTGAGGTAGGGGTGTATTTAATGGGGTAGGGGTGCATTTAATGGGGTAGGGGTGTATTTAATTGGGTAGGGGTGTATTTAATGGGGTAGGGGTGTATTTAAGGGGGTAGGGGTGTATTTAATGAGGTAGGGGTGTATTTAAGGGGGTAGGGGTGTATTTAATGGGGTAGGGGTGCATTTAATGAGGTAGGGGTGTATTTAATGAGGTAGGGGTGTATTTAAGGGGGTAGGGGTGTATTTAATGAGGTAGGGGTGTATTTAATGAGGTAGGGGTGTATTTAATGAGGTAGGGGTGTATTTAATGAGGTAGGGGTGTATTTAAGGGGGTAGGGGTGCATTTAATGGGGTAGGGGTGTATTTAAGGGGGGTAAGGGTGTATTTAATGAGGTAGGGGTGTATTAATGAGGTAGGAGTGTATTTAATGGGGTAGGGGTGTATTAATGGGGTAGGGGTGCATTTAATGGGGTAGGGGTGCATTTAATGGGGTAGGGGTGCATTTAATGGGGTAGGGGTGTATTTAATGGGGTAGGAGTGTATTTAATGAGGTAGGGGTGTATTTAATGGGATAGGGGTGAATTTAAGGGGGCAGCAGGTATATTTAAATACATCCCTTACCCCTGAAGTTAGCATTAGGTCAGATTTTGTTAGGTTAGGGACTGTTAGGTTAGGTTAGGTTAGGTTAGGTTATGGTAAGTTAGGTTTGAATGATAATAATAATAATAATAATAATAATAATAATAATAATAATAATAATAATAATAATAATTAACGGTTTACTAACAATTACGGCTGCTATAAACTTAACTATTCACCCGAGATTAGTGATACACGTATAATACAAGGGGGAGAGGGTCATTTAACTAGGAATGTCAACAGTCATTACTAAAGTAAGATTGGCAGGGAGGGAACATACAGGTTATATACGAGTTGCTGATGATTTCTACAATGGTTGGATCAGTCCGTGGTTATCTGGGCTGGATGCAGTAAGTCACGGACGAGGGATCTCAGGTGGAAGAAGGTTATAGGATGATGCTGTTTAATCATCAGGTGAAATAAACTGGGGTGACTATTCTTCATGTGAGTGTTTTAAGTCTGTTCGCCAAACACTGATATAATATGGGGAAAATATTGTTTGCCCAGGAGTGATGTGTTGGGAAAAAATCAAAGGAAAATATGTATCAGAAAAATCATAGGAAAAAGTCACAGGGAAAAATGTCAGGTACCCCCAGATAGCCAAAGATAACCACCATTATATCCAGGAAGAACCAGGATAACGCCCGGGGATAAGTGGCTAGCGAGGGCGAGGAAGGCGGTGGTGGATAACGAAGACGGGGTGTGGTGAGTGGGGGTCAGTGAACCCAAGGGAGGGTGGACGGACACACCAGCACCACCACGGTCGTCTTAGCTGAAGAATGTGAGGTGGCGGCCCTGGGCGCTGCTGCTGCTCCGACTCCTGCTGCTGTTGCCTCCTGCCTCCTGTATTGCCTCCTCCTGTCTTGCTTCCTGCAACTTTGCCTTGCCTCCTCATCCTGCCTCCTGACTTGCCTTCTCCTCCTCTTCCACCTCTTCCTCCTCCTTCTTCTTCTACTCTTCCTTTTGCCTGACGGAGGAACATTCCCATCGACTTCCTCATCCTCTTCCTCCTTCACCTCCTCCTTCTTCTCCTCTTTCTTTTACCTGACGAAAGAACACTCCTATTGACTGCCACCTCCTCCTCTCCCTTCTTCTTCTTCTTCTTTGCCCGACGGAAGAACATGCCTTCGATGTCCTTCTCCTCTTCCTCCTCCTCCTCCTCCTCCTTCATTTTCTTCTCCTCTTCATTTTGCCTGATGGAGGAACACGCTTTCGTTGTCTTCCCGCTCTTCCTCCTCCCCCCCTCTTCCCGCTCTTCCTCCTCCCCCCACCCCCTTCTTCTTCTCCTTTTGACCGACGGAAAAACATGTCTTCGACCTCTTCCTCCACCTTTTTTTGCCTGACGGAGGAACACCCCATCGAGTTCCTTCTTCGTCAGTATATATTTGTGTATGTACAGAGGCTTTCATGCATCCTTAACCATACTAAACTAACACATATTGTCTGTATGTATCTCTGGGCGTTGATTATTTAGGCCTTCATGCCTAACCTAACCTAACCTAACCTAACCTAACCTGACCTGACCTGACCTGACCTGACCTGACCAAACCTAACCTATTTAATAATTCCCTGGGTTATTGGGTCTTGTTTATTAATTCTTTCTGTGGGGAGGAGGTGGGTTCTGTATGGGGGGTGGGTACTGTGTGGAGGAGGTGGGTTCTGTATGGGGGGTGGGTACTGTGTGGAGGAGGTGGGTTCTGTATGGGGGGTGGGTACTGTGTGGGGAGTGGGTACTGTGTGGAGGAGGTGGGTTCTGTGTGGGGAGGTTGGTTCTGTGTGTGGGGGTGGGTACTGTGTGGGGGTGGGTTCTGTGTGAAGGAGGTGGGTTCTGTATGGGGGGTGGGTACTGTGTGGAGGAGGTGGGTTCTGTGTGGGGGAGGTTGGTTCTGTGTGGGGGTTGGGTACTGTGTGGAGGAGGTGGGTTCTGTATGGGGGGGGGTGGGTACTGTGTGGAGGAGGTGGGTTCTGTGTGGGGGAGGTTGGTTCCGTGTGGGGGTGGGTTCTGTGTGGGGGTGGGTTCTGTGTGAAGGAGGTGGGTTCTATATGGGGGGTGGGTACTGTATGAGGGGTGGGTTCTGTGTGGGGGTGGGTTCTGTGTGAGAGGGATGGGTTCTATTTTAGGGGGATGGGTTCTATTTTTAGGGGAATGGGTTCTATTTTGGGGAGAATTGCCTCCTTTTAGGGGTGGTGGGTTCGTTTGTTTGAGGAATGGGTTCTGTCTTGGGGGTTCGGTTGTGTTCGGGTTTTTTCCCGTGGGTTTATTAATATACGGGACGAGGTTGTACCCTAATATTATATCCCGTTATATTGTCAAAGTGCCTATCCTGCCCATCCTCTATCCCTATCCTGCCCATCCTCTATCCCTATCCTGCCTATCCTCCATCCCTATCCTGCCCATCCTCTATCCCTATCCTGCCTATCCTCCATCCCTACCCTGCCCATCCTCTATCCCTATCCTGCCTATCCTCTATCCCTACCCTGCCCATCCTCTATCCCTATCCTGCCTATCCTCCATCCCTATCCTGCCCATCCTCTATCCCTATCCTGCCCATCCTCCATCCCTATCCTGCCCATCCTCTATCCCTATCCTGCCCATCCTCTATCCCTACCCTGCCCATCCTCTATCCCTATCCTGCCCATCCTCTATCCCTATCCTGCCCATCCTCTATCCCTATCCTGCCCATCCTCCATCCCTATTATTTGGAGGATATTTTTATAGATTATTCCGTTATTTAGAGGGTTTTTTAATGGATTTATCCGTAATTTGGGATTTAATGAATTTTATAGGATTAACCTCAATTATTTCTTATGGGATTAACCTCAATTATTTTTATGGGGATTAACCTCAATTATTTTTTATGGGATTAACCTTAATTATTTTTATGGGATTAACCTTAATTATTTTAGGGATTAACTTCAATTATCATATTATATAAAGGGGATTTATCACAGAGTTTTGGTTTAATCCAGGAAGCCGTTTTTAGAGGGAGAGAAGAAGGTTTAAGCCGGGTTTTTATCTGTCAGTGAGTGTGTGTCTGTCACTGTGGGCTTTTTGTTTTATTCGTCAGGAGGAGTTTGTTATGAATTATAGGATTTTCTTAGGAAGTAGTAGGATAAGTTAGCTTCTGTCTATCTGTCTGTCTCTATCAATCTATCTCTATCTATTAATCTATCTATCTATCTGTCTATATATCTATCTATCTATCTATCTGTCTCTATCTATCTATCTATCTATCTGTCTGTCTGTCTGTCTGTCTGTCTGTCTGTCTGTCTATCTATCTATCTATTTATCTGTCCGTCTGTCTGTCTGTCTGTCTCTATGTCTCTCTGTCTGTCTGCCTGTCTGTCTGTCTATCTATCTATCTATCTATCTATCTATCTATCTGTCTGTCTGTCTGTCTATTTATCTATCTATCTATCTATCTATCTATCTATCTGTCTGTCTGTCTATTTATCTATCTATCTATCTATCTATCTATCTATCTATCTGTCTATTTATCTATCTATCTATCTATCTATCTATCTATCTATCTATCTATCTATCTATCTGTCTGTCTGTCTGTCTGTCTGTCTGTCTGTCTGTCTATCTATCTA
>CAUDMG010000093.1:235000-347500 GCA_958450375.1 Homarus gammarus | reverse complement strand
CACTTATTTGGCATTCCTAGTCTGACCTTAGACCGTGACGTCACGCCACCCCAGTGACCTTACCCCCTCTCCCCCTCCCTCTCTCCCACTCTAGTGACCTTCCCTTCCTCCTCCCCCTCGTCTTCCTCTTACCGTTCTGTCTGTTTGTTTGTCTGTCTGTCTGGCTGTCTCTTTGTCTGTCTGTCTGTCTGTCTGTCTGTCTGTCTGTACAGCCTACCTTTCCCTTCCTCCCCTTTCTCCCTTCTCTCTTCCCCTTCCTTTATTCCTCGTCTCTTTCTCCCCCTCTCTTCCTCGTCCCTCCCCCCTCTCTTCCTCGTCCCTCCCCCCCTCTCTTCCTCGTATCCTCTCCCCTCTCTTCCCCTCCCTCCTCTTCCTTGTCCCTCCCCCCTCTCTTCCTCGTCCCTCCCCCCTCTCTTCCTCGTCCCTCCCCCCTCTCTTCCTCGTCCCTCCACCCTCTCTTCCCCTCCCTCCCCCTTCTCTTCCTTGTACCTCTCCCCTCTCTTCCCCTCCCTCCTCTTCCTTGTCCCTCCCTCCCTCAACATTAGATGAAGGTGTGACCTCGGCTGAACTGAGTGAGGGCGACAGACATGAGTCATGTGACCCTGTTAACCTTTGACCCAGCTCCATGACTACACCTCTCTCTCTCTCTCTCTCTCTCTCTCTCTCTCTCTCTCTCTCTCTCTCTCTCTCTCTTTCTTCTCTTCTCTTTTTTCTCTCTGATTCAAGCTACAGACTCGTTGCCAACGCTTACTCATCTCACTTTCGCTCTCACTCAACTTTTACTTTTACTCAACTTTTACTTTTACTTAACCTTTAATTTTACTCAACCTTTACTTTTATTAAACCTTTACTTTGACTCAACTTTTATCACTACTCAACTTTTACTTTTACTTAAATCTTTCTTTTACTCAACTTTTACTTTTACTTAAATCTTTCTTTTACTCAACTTTTACTCATACTGACATTTTACTTTTATTCAACTTTTACTTTTACTCAACTTTTACTTTACTCAACTTTTACTTTTACTCAACTTTTACTTTTATTCAACTTTTACTTTTACTCAATTTTTACTTTTACTTAAATTTATTTTTGCTCAACTTTTAATTTTACTCAACTTTTACTTTTTTCAATTTTTACTTTTACTCAACTTTTACTTTTACTCAACTTTTGCTTTTATTCAACTTTTACTTTTACTCAACTTTTACTTTTAATCAATTTTTACTTTTACTTAAATTTATTTTTATCCAACTTTTACTTTTACTCAACTTTGATTTTAATTTTACTTAACTTTTAATCACCTCTCTCTCACCTCTCACTCATCTCTCTCTCACCTCTCTCACCTCTCTCTCGCCTTTCTCTCACCTCTCTCTCGCCTTTCTCTCACCTCTCACTCACCTCTCACTCATCTCTCTCTCACCTCTCTCACCTCTCACTCACCTTTCTCTCACCTCTCTCTCACCTCTCACTCACCTGTCACTCACCTGTCACTCACCTCTCAATCACCTCTCTCTCACCTGTCACTCACCTCTCACTCATCTCTCACCTCTCTCACCTCTCAGTCACCTCTCAATCACCTCTCTCTCACCTCTCTCTTACCTCTCACTCACCTCTCACTCACCTCTCTCTCACCTCTCACTCACCTCTCACTCATCTCTCTCTCACCTCTCACTCACCTCTCTCTCACCTCTCACTCACCTCTCTCTCACCTCTCACTCACCTCTCTCTCACCTCTCTCTCACCTCTCTCTCACCTCTCACTCACCTCTCACTCACCTCTCTCTCACCTCTCACTCACCTCTCTTACCTCTCTCTCACCTCTCACTCACCTCTCTCTCACCTCTCTCTCACCTCTCACTCACCTCTCTCTCACCTCTCACTCACCTCTCTCTCACCTCTCACTCACCTCTCTCTCACCTCTCACTCACCTCTCTCTCACCTCTCTCTCACCTCTCACTCACCTCTCACTCACCTCTCACTCACCTCTCACTCACCTCTCTCTCACCTCTCACTCACCTCTCTCTCACCTCTCTCTCACCTCTCACTCACCTCTCTCTCACCTCTCACTCACCTCTCACCTCTCTCTCACCTCTCACTCACCTCTCACTCACCTCTCTCTCACCTCTCTCTCACCTCTCACTCACCTCTCACTCACCTCTCTCTCACCTCTCACTCACCTCTCACTCACCTCTCACTCACCTCTCTCTCACCTCTCTCTCACCTCTCACTCACCTCTCACTCACCTCTCACTCACCTCTCTCTCACCTTTCTCTCACCTCTCACTCACCTCTCACTCACCTCTCACTCACCTCTCACTCACCTCTCTCTCACCTCTCACTCACCTCTCTCTCACCTCTCACTCACCTCTCACTCACCTCTCACTCACCTCTCTCTCACCTCTGTCTCACCTCTCACTCACCTCTCACTCACCTCTCACTCACCTCTCTCTCACCTCTCACTCACCTCTCTCTCACCTCTCACTCACCTCTCTCTCACCTCTCTCTCAACCTCTCTCTTACCTCTCACTCACCTCTCACTCACCTCTCTCTCACCTCTCACTCACCTCTCTCTCACCTCTCACTCACCTCTCTCTCACCTCTCACTCACCTCTCTCTCACCTCTCTCTCACCTCTCTCTTACTTCTCACTCACCTCTCACTCACCTCTCTCTCACCTCTCACTCACCTCTCTCTCACCTCTCACTCACCTCTCACTCACCTCTCTCTCACCTCTCACTCACCTTTCTCTCACCTCTCACTCACCTCTCTCTCACCTCTCACTCACCTCTCTCTCACCTCTCTCTCACCTCTCTCTCACCTCTCTCTCACCTCTCACTCACCTTTCTCTCACCTCTCACTCACCTCTCTCTCACCTCTCTCTCACCTCTCTCTCACCTCTCACCGGGGATGACAGGAAGAGGGTGTGAAAGCATTGCCTTATACTTCAATGTTTCTCAGAAGACTAGACTACTAACCACCACTCTCTCTCTCTCTCTCTCTCTCTCTCTCTCTCTCTCTCTTTCTTTCACTTGTGTCCACACTTTCTCTCATATACCAGGACACACACACACACACACACGAATCAGGATATCATTGGTATACCTTTTGCAATATCAGGGGAAAGGGGGGTGGAGGTGTTGTTGGGGGTAGTGGAGGGAAAGGGGGAGGGGGTAGTGGAGGTAAAGGGGGGGGGGAGGTAGGAGCACTTATAATACATTCCTGGGGTTTACCTGGCGCCGATTGGGGGGGTGGGGGTGGGAGGTGAGGTGAGGGGGGTGTCTTCTTTTTTCACAGGCTTTCCTCCTTTTTCCCCCTTCCCCTTTCGTTCCCCTCCCCTCCTCCCCCTCCCTCTTCCTTTAGTTATGGTGTATTGTGTAATCTTGTGGTTTATTATTATTATTATTATTATTATTATTATTATTATTATCTTTCGAACACCATGAGGATCTCTGAGGCATCACCAACGTCAAATTATTTCTTCACTTACTTAGAGACACCATGTTCTTAATATACTACGTACGGAAACATCAAGTACATAATTAAATAACTAGCACGACGGATTATTTAACTACGGTAACCACGGACACACAATTATACTCCTCACACACACGGACAGGAAAGTACAGTACAGTGTATATTCACGGACATGCAGTACGGACACCCTAGTCACTACACAAGCGGGCCTTCCCTTGATGACTGTGTGAGAGTAACTATTTCTTCTCAAAGTACTGGATAGAGAAAGAGGGGTGGGGGGGAGGGGTAGGGGGGTTAGGGGGTGAGGGAGGGAGAGAAGAACGAGGGAGGGAAGGAAGGAAGAGAGAGAAGTGGGGGGGGGGGGTGTTGCCACTGCTCGCTATATCTTATCATAGTGAACAACAACAACCCCTGCCTTATCTCCTCTTATCTCACCAGCATCAGTCACTCAGGGCGTTTCTCTCCCACGAGATAAGAGAAGCCTTCACTATTGTTTAAGACATTATCTCTCTCTATGTCTCTCAAGTTTATTTTGTATTTGTTTTTCCTTATTGAGAATTGTGTTTTTTTTTTTTTTTTTTTTTTTGTTTTTATTTAAGTTTACAAATATATGGTAATTGGAATCTCAAATGTTTGTTTATTTTTTTGTATATTTTCGTCTGGAAGTCAAATGAGCGACTTTTATTTTTTTTGTCTATGTACAGTTAATTCTCTATACAATGGACTACTGATTTTCTTCTCCATTATTTTATACAATCCGTTCTTCTTGTTCTTCTTCCTGTTCTTCTTCTTGTTCTTCTTCTTGTTTTTCTTCTTCTTCTTCTTCTTCTTCTTATTATTATTATTATTATTATTATTATTATTATTATTATCATTATTATCATCATTATTATTATTATTATTATTTTTACCTTCATTAGTTATCAAGTGACATCTCGATATATATTTTTTTACATTACTAATACTACTTATGGTGATATCTAGGCCTAGTTTATTCATACTAGGCCTATTTTATTCATACACTTTACTAATTAGGTTAACTCCAATTAGGCATAAGATTAACACCAATATATTTCTCTCTCTACAGGTACGGCTAATGAGATCTTCAGGTAAATTCAGTCTTTTTCCCGGCACACGTAAGTAAAGTTTGTTTCAGTCTTAAAATATACTCATGGATGTATTTTTCTTAAAGGGATATATTTCTTTTGGATATATTTCACGATAATAGGAATAATTAGACGAATTTGCTTATATATTTCCATTGTATATTTCTTAGTAAGGTAATGTATGTGTGTTTGTGTGTGTGTGTGTGTGTGTGTGTGTGTGTGTGTGAAGTTAGGATTATGGAGTCATGGATATAAGGATTGGTTACATTCTGTGCCTGGAAGGATTAGGTATAAATGAAGTAAGGAGGATAAAGGGCGTGTGTGGGTGAGGCATGTATATCCAGGATGTGGGAATTCGTGGGTGTACATATCTAGGGTGTGGGCGTGTGTGGGTGTACATATCCAGGGCATGGGTGTGTATGTGTGGGCGTACATATCTTGGGTGTGGGCGTGTATACCGAGGATGTAGGCGTGTGTGGGCGTGAATACCGAGGATGTAGGCGTGTGTGGGCGTACATATCCAAGGCGTGGGTGTACATATCCAGGTCATGGGCGTGGGTGGGCGTACATATCTAGGTCATGAGCGTGTGTGTCTGCGTATATATCTAGGGTGTGGGCGTGTATACCAAGGATGTAAGCGTGTGTGGGCGTACATATCAAGGGCGTGGTTGTGTGTGGGCGTACATATTCAGGGCGTGGGCGTGTGTGGGTGTGTATAACGTGGATGTAGGGTTGTGTGGGCGTACATATCCAGGTCGTGGGTGTGTGTGTGTGTGTGTGTGTGGGCGTGTATACCGAAGATGTAGGCGTGTGTGGGCGTACATATCCAGGGCGTGGGCGTGTGTGGGTGTACATATCCAGGGCATGGGTGTGTATGTGTGGGCGTACATATCTTGGGTGTGGGCGTGTATACCGAGGATGTAGGCGTGTGTGGGCCTGTATACCGAGGATGTAGGTGTGTGTGGGCGTACATATCCAGGGCGTGGGCGTGGAAGAGTGAGCTGGCTCTCTTAAAATAAGGTGACCCCAGACGAGAAGGCTCTGGCGTGACGTCACTCACCTTGTCACCAGACTAAACCAATCAAGGTTGACGTCTCGTTCCCCCCTCCCCCCCCTTCTCTCCTCTTTTCTCCCCTCTCCCCTTAATAACTCCCTCTCCCTTAACCCAGATTCCTTGTCTCTTTTCCATTCTCCCTCTTCCTTCTCTCCCTTTCCCTCTCCCTTCGCCTTCCCTTTCCCATCTTCTTGCCCTTTCTCCGTCTCTACCTTTTCCCCTTTCCTCCTCCCTCTTCCCCCCTCCGCCTTCTCCCCTTCTTCCTCTTCCCTCTCCCTCCTCCTCCCTCTTCCTCTCCCTCCTCCCACCTCCTCCTCCTCCTCCTCTTCCCTCTCCCTACCCCCGTCTCTCCTCTTCCTCCTCCTCCTCCTCCTCCCCACCCTCACGTGGCCCTGATGACGTCAGCCGCCCCACCCTCGGACCAACGCCACAGGGCCAAGTGGCACTCTGCCCGACTTTCCTACGTCACTCAGAGATGGTGCCACTGTCCTGACCCCAGCGTGTGACGTCATAGCAGAATGGCACTATCTTAACCCAAACCTGTTGAATTTAAACCAACTTGCCGTTATTCTAACCCAGATGGTGTCATCATATAAGGGTGGCACTGTCTTAAGCCAAACTTTTGTGCTCACATTAAGGTGGCACTCTCCTTGTGACCCCAGCTAGTGACGTCATACAGAAGTGGCACTCTCCATGTGACCCCAGCTGGTGACGTCATACAGAAGTGGCACTCTTCTTGTGACCCCAGCTGGTGACGTCATACAGAAGTGGCACTCTCCTTGTGACCCCAGCTAGTGATGTCATACAGAAGTGGCACTCTCCTTGTGACCCCAGCTAGTGACGTCATACAGAAGTGGCACTCTCCTTGTGACCCCAGCTGGTGACGTCATACAGAAGTGGCACTCTTCTAGTGACCCCAGCTAGTGACGTCATACAGAAGTGGCACTCCCTCCTTGTGACCCCAGCTGGTGACGTCATACAGAAGTGGCACTCTCCTTGTGACTCCAGCTAGTGACGTCATACAGAAGTGGTACTCTCCTTGTGACCCCAGCTGGTGACGTCATACAGAAGTGGCACTCTCCATGTGATCCCAGCTAGTGACGTCATGCAATGGTGGCACTCTCCTTGTGACCCCAGCTGATGACGTCATATAGAAGTAGCACTCTCCTTGTGACCCCAGCTAGTGACGTCATGCAATGGTGGCACTCTCCTTGTGACCCCAGCTGGTGACGTCATACAATAGTGGCACTCTCCTTGTGACCCCAGCTAGTGACGTCATGCAATGGTGGCACTCTCCTTGTGACCCCAGCTGGTGACGTCATACAGAAGTGACACTCTCCTTGTGACCCCAGCTGGTGACGTCGTACAGAAGTGGCACTCTCCTTGTGACCCCAGCTGGTGACGTCATACAGAAGTGGCACTCTCCTTGTGACCCCAGCTGGTGACGTCATACCGGAAGTTTAGGTTAGGTTAGGTTAGGTAAGGCAGGTTAGGTTGGGTTAGGCTAGCTTATGTTAGGTTAAAATAAGTGAGTTTAGGTTAGGTTAGGTTAGCCTGTTAAGATATTAACCATTAGTGTGACTCACAGCTCCACGTTACGCAGTTTACACCATCTTAAGACGTGAGCCAAGACGATGACGTCATCCCTGGCCTAGAGGACTTACTCCAACCTGACTTTTAAAACTAAATATTCTTGACGTCACACCCGTTAAGACCGACCAATCACCGTCTTCCATTATATTCCTGTCCTCCTGCCTTAAGGGTCGCTGGTTCGATCTCCCGGGACACTCAGTCCACCCAGCTGTGATTACCTAACTCTACAGTTATGGAAGTGAAGGTGGTCAAGTACAGTGCCTTCCTCGTGTACCAAAGGCATAGTATACAGTGCGCTGTATCCACACTATCCCTAACGGGTCCTCGTACCTATGAGAGCCTCCTCTTTTTTTTTCTTTTTATGGAGAAAGAGAAGGTGGGGGAGGGGGGGGAGGGTTATTGCTCGGAAATTGAAGAAATTTAGGAGGAGGTTGGAGAGGGCAGGCTGACCGCCTTGCCATGGGTTAACTAAGCTAATAGTGTGTTAGGGATGTGTCATGGATTAATTATTGTTTGTCGGTGCAGTCTGCCCTATCCCATATATGGGTGTTTTGAGGGCATTATTTCATATTCCGCCGACCCTACTGGCGGATGCTGGTCTAGGGAGGTTGTCTATTGCCTGGCCGTGTAGATCTGGGGTGGTAACGGACCGTTTGAGATTTGGTAACTTTTTGGGAACCATGTATGATTGTTGTCGTTATCTGGTGGGAGTCTTTGAAGGAGTTCTTGCTCTGATCGTTCTATCTTTTGCCAGACTCTGCTGGCCAGGGTGTGCAGCTGCTGGTTGATGGGTTTCATTCTCAGGCCTCTATGTATCTCGGCTGTGGTTCTGGTGAAGGGGTATCTTTCTCCTGTGACGAACCTCAGGGCTTCATTTTGGACCACCTGTAATTTTAATAATTGAGTGGTGCTCATAGTATGAAGAGGTACTGCTGGGTAAGTTAATATCGGTGTGATAAATGATGTCACCAGGCGGAGTTTTATTTTCTCAGGGAGCGCTTTAAGGCGGTATAGTTTTCTCAGCGCTCTTCTTGCCTTTTCCTTCCTAGTGTGGGCATGATGGGAGTAACCTGTCGTGGATATATGTAGGCCCAGGAGGGTGCCTCTGTTTTGTTAGTCTCCACAGTTATTTACCCCTTCTCTTGGTGCTGTCGACCTGTAGTGCTCGTGGTTTTCATCCATGTGTTGTTATATGAGTGATGTCATCTGCTTACATAATATCTTCGTTTCTTATTCTGGTAGGAGGTGGGATGTCACTTCTCTCTCTCTCTCTCTCTCTCTCTCTCTCTCTCTCTCTCTCTCTCTCTCTCTCTCTCTCTCTCTCTCTCTCTCTTTACGAAAATCTGGCGAGGTTGTCCTGACTTTAGAAACGAAGTCGATCTCATAAAGTCTCTTGGATTTTATGAATATTTGGGCGGGATTATAGAAAGATTTTGGCGGGATTAAGGAGAGATTAGGGCTGGATTACAGATAAATGTTGGCGATATTATGAAAAATTTGGCGAGTTTATATATAGATTGTGAGCAGGATTTCGACAGGAAATTTGGGGTGGGTGGGGGGGGGGGGGGCAACATTTCCGTGACCCCGATGAGCGCAAATTTATTTATCATCCATTTTTTTCGTATTAATATTATTATTATTTTTTGTTTCTTTCATTAATATATCAGCAACATTTCCTCTTAAGTTTCGTGGTATTGGCAGGATGCTTCGGTTCCGGTCAGTTTTATTCCATTTTCTACCAAATTTCCTGGTTTGTCGCCATTATTCATGGAATATGGGTGATATATTTTCTGTTCGGATAAAACCCCCATTTTTACCGCCAAATTTTCCTCAAACTGATGAATATTGGTGTGATTTGGGCGGGAATTTCCTTGACCCGTTAAATTATAAACTTTCTAGCCATATTTTCCTCAAACTTTGGCGAATATTAGCGTTATTTTGGAGGTTTTTCGCGATTTTCCTGGATTCCGTAAACTTTCTCGCCAACATTTTCTCTAAGTTTCGCGAATATTGGCGGGATTTTGGCGGTGTGATGCTTCCGTTACAAAGTCAATATATTGGATTTTGTTTTGTGGTTGTTGGTGATAGTTGCGTGCGATATACCGTTAACTATCATACTTCCGACGTGGCCTGCTGTAGTGTGTGTGTGTGTGTGTGTGTGTGTGTGTGTGTGTGTGTGTGAGAGAGAGAGAAAGCGGAGGGGATGGAGGAAGAGGTAACCAGCATGGTGAGAAGAAGAAGAAGAAGAAGAAGAAGAAGAAGAAGAAAAAGAAGAATAAGAAGGAAGAAGAAGGCCCCAACACCCCGCCCTGCACTACTCCACACAGGTATACAAAGCCAGGTGGAGTGACGTGAATAACACACTGATTAGGCGAAATTCACACCTGTTGCTCCCCCGCCCTCCCCCTTCCTCACTTACCTGCCCACGACCTGCACAGTGTGAATCGTGAATAATGAATAAGAAGATAAATAATGAGTAACCAGAGATGATTTTGAGTCGTAAATAATAAATAAGACGATGATGAAGGAGATACGCATGGATATATATATTTTAATTATGCGCTGAGCTATACTGTAAATTTATAATTACACTGTGATGGAAATTCTATGATTTTTAAGCACAGATTCATTTAAAAATTGAATTAAATAGACTTCAACCTAAAAATTATTACACTTAAAGAAACACCAAACACTCGCCTCATTATTTAAAAACCTTCACAGTAATGCACTTGGGAGTCAGAAATGCACCTGTGAGTCAGAAATGCACTTGGAAGTCAGAAAATACACCTGTGAGTCAGAAATGCACTTGTGAGTCAGAAATGCACCTGTAAGCAGTATAACACACAGGTTGTATTACAGTGGTGTTCATAAAGGTAAACATGTATACGACTCATCTTCCTTTAAGCATTGTACTCGACCACCTTCGCTTCCCCAACTGTATCGTCGGGTTATCCATAGTTGGGTGAACTGTGGCTGCCCCGGGAACGAATCAGCGACCCGTGTTGTAATAATTTGTGGTGGAGAGATACCGCTATAATTGTTGAGCCACTTAGTATTTGACACACACACACACACACACACACACACACACACACACACATTGATCGTGGCACTATTAGACGTGGCACTGTTGGACGTGGCACTGTTGGACGTGGCACTGTTGGACGTGGCACTGGTGGTTGTGGCACCCTTAAAATTTTAAGTAAGGGAAGTGTCCCATAGTGCAGGCCTCATTGAGTCAGTGAGTCATAGTGAGTCGTTCATTCATTTTGAGTGACTATAAGTAATTTATTCATTCATTCATTAATGAGTCACAGTGAGTCATTCATTCATTAAAGCAAGTGAGTCATTCATTCAATGAGTGACAGTGAGTCATTCATTCATTCATTGAGTCAAGCGAGTCATTCATTCATTCAGTGAGTCACAGCGAGTCATTCATTCATTCAGTGAGTCACAGCGAGTCATTCATTCATTTGTTCAGTGGTTGGTGGGCGGATGAGTAAATGGATGAGTATGCGGGTGTGTTACTCACTGGCTGGTGGGTGGATGAGTAAGTGGATGACCCTCAACCCCTCCTTCCTCGCCCCCTGCCTGCCCACTCCGTACCCTCCCCTCCCTCCACCCCACCCTTCTCCTCCCTTCCCCTCCCTCTCCATCCCCCCCTTCTCCTCCCCTCCCCTCCCCTCCCCTCCCTACTACTGAGTCACATCATCCAAACCACTATTATGTTTCTCACACACACACACACACACACACACACACACACACACACTCTCTCTCTCTCTCTCTCTCTCTCTCTCTCTCTCTCTCTCTCTCTCTCTCGTATTAGGTTTCTGTCTCCTCTCTCACATTCATCATATCATGTGTCTTCTGCACTCTCTCTCTCTCTCTCTCTCTCTCTCTCTCTCTCTCTCTCTCTCTCTCTCTCTCTCTCTCTCTCTCTCTCTCTCTCGTGTTATACATATTTACGTCTTTCGTTTTCATCTGTCTGTCCATCCATCCGTTTATCTGTCTCTCCCTTCCTGTCTGTCTGTCTGTCTCTTCCTTTTCCACCCATCCACTATCCCTCCCTACCCACCCACCCACCCACACAGTGAGTCACTCCCCCCCCCCCCACACACCCTCCCACCCTCACGCCCTCCCTTCCCTCCCTCTCACTTCCTGCCCCCCCCCCTCCCCTCCCTCTCTAATTCTCCGTCACGCCTAGACTCCTGTTGCTGTCCAGATACTCCTCCAAACTCCCTTCAAGGACCACCTCTCAACCTGTCTTCAAGGCAACCACCGCTCCTTCACCCACTACCTTCTTCAGCGTAGCACTCTCTTGGCCCCTGTGTGTGATATGTCGTACCCCCAGCACCCACCGCCTGTGTTGTCGTGGTGTGTGTGTGTGTGTGTGTGAGAGAGAGAGAGAGAGAGAGAGAGAGAGAGAGAGAGAGAGAGAGAATTTGTTGTTGTTGTCGTTTTGTGGCACTGAATGAATGGTAGTAGTAGTAGTAGTAGTAGTAGTAGTAGTAGTAGTGGTAGTAGTAGTAGTAGTAGTAGTAGTAGTGGTAGTAGTAGCACAATTGGCAATGCATTAACTATGTTTATTGTTGTGTTATTCTATTGTGTGCTAATTTTACCTATTTATATGTGTGCAATCCTAATTTACATACATACATACATACATACATACTTTTGACTGGGGTGTAGTGCAGTGTAATGTAGTGTAATGTTCTGTAGTGTGGTGTAGTGTAGTGTGGTGTCGAATAGTAGTATACTGTGGTGTAATTTAGTGTACATTAGTATTGTTGTGTAGCGTTCTGTTTTGTGGTATAGTGTAGTGTGTTTTGATATAGGGTCGTGTGGTGTACTGTGGTGTAGTGGTGACCATTCATTGGGCTGAAGCTGCGTTATCCCCGTCACACCCACACGCCTCCCCTCCCTCCCCCCCCCACCCACCAGACACTCACCCCATATGTCCTCTCTCATTCATTTACATGAGTGAATACCAGCCAGATTACTCATCGTTATTCATTCACGATGGTGATGTGTGTGTGTGTATGTGTATGTGTGTGTGTGTGTGTGTGTGCAGCTCGGCCTCCCAGTCTCTCTCAAGTTGCATTATTGCCGCCCAGCGATGTTGCCACATTGCTACGTCTACACCGATTATTAACTTTCCCAGGCTGTTTTTGATGTTGTATTTTGATGTATTCGGAGGGTGAGGGCGTGTAGGAGGCCTCTGGTTGCCCTGGAGGCCGGCTGGAGCCTAGGAGGACACCCTTGGCCTCATAGAGTCTCCCCACTCGCCCATAGTCATTGATATTGCAAGAATGCAACGACCTAGCAATGACGACGACCAGTTTTGTGAATGACAGGAGTAGTTGACGTAGGTGGCGGCAGATGGCGTGTGTGTACGGGGAGGCGAGAGCCGGCACACAGCCCCCAGCCCGGCCCCTCAACATTTACTCAACATCTACCTCTGCCACCCCCGTACACCTCTCATTTGTGCATCTTTTCACGTTCGGTGGTTAAATGGAGTCTATAGTCGTCCCGGTGATACAAAAATAATCGAAGAAAGTCCGTGGATAGCGAGGATTGGGGTTGGTTCACGTGCATCTGGCATCCCGGCCGATGGCTGCCAGGCTAGGGTCGGGTGACGATCACGATGTGGCCGCCAGACGTGCAGGTGACACCGTCGCGGCCGGACCTCTCGCCGCCTCCCTCGCGTTCCTCCGGGAGGTTTAACGCCCCCTGGACCTCATTTCGGGGCATCGTCAGGTGGCTGGAAAACGCCCCCCTCCTTGCGGCTAACAAGCGGAAGTGGTAGTTGAGAGTGAACAGCACCAAGGAGGAGGCCAGCTAAGGCGTGGCAGGTCGGCCCACCCCTAAGACTACACGCAGCCCCGTGCCGCTGTGCTGCTGGTGCTGTGTGCTGCTGGTGCTGTGTGCTGCTCGCTTTTAAAAGTCTCGCTCGGGGGCAAAGAACCACCCTTGTGCCCATACCCACAGTGGAACCCCTCGAACCGACCAACCCGACGGTGGGTAACAAAAAAAAAAAAAAAAAAAATATCGGTGCGTTTGTGAACTTTTTTTTCGAGTGATCTTCCCCAATAGACCCCCCCCTCCCGCCCCCCAGGCCCAAGACCCCCTCAAGAACCAAGACCCCAGGAGCAGGACCTTCCCTCAGGACCCCCCCAGGACTAAAGACACCCTAGGACCACGACCCCAGGATCAAGACCCCCCCAGCAGAAGACGGTGGAGGGCGACACACACACACCTGAGGACTCATCGAGCTCTTGACAGGGTGGATCAAAGGTCCCTCATGATAGGATGAATGGAGAGAACTTCAAGTGGTTTTATGTGTGTGAGTGAGAGAGAGTGAGAGAGTGAGAGAGAGAGAGAGAGAGAGGAACTGGCCCAACCACACCTCTATTTATAGTGAAAGACCCTACTGCGATGGTGGTGGTTAGTGATGGTGGTTGTCCGTGATGGTGGTGGCTAGTGATAGTGATTGTCCGTGATGGTGGTGGCTAGTGATAGTGATTGTCCGTGATGGTGGTGGGTGTAATAGTGACTAGTGATGGTGATGGTGGTGAGTGTGGGTGGTGGGGGGGGGGGGGTAGTGATGGTGGTGGTAGTGAACACGGGTTACTAGAGTGGGTGCCTCATCTTCACTGGCTGGTTGGTTGGTGAGGGCCTCTCTGACTCATGTACGCCCACACACACACACACTTTACACCCACGCCCACATGCTAGCTAGATTCACGCCCACACCTGCAACGTAGCCCCTATGTTACACCCACCTCCAAATACACACCAGTTCTACACCCATGTACTTGATCTACGCCCACACACCACGTACTTGATCTACGCCCACACCCATACACTAGATCCACTCCCACACTCATACTGTACACTAGATCCACGCCCACACTCGTACTCAAGATCCACGCCCACAATCATACACTAGATCCACTCCCACACTCATACTGTACACTAGATCCACGCCCACCTTCATACAATAGAACCCACGCCCACACCCATGTACTAGATCCACGCCCACACTCGTACTCAAGATCCACGCCCACACCCATACACTAGAGCCACGTCCACACACATACACTAGATTCACGCCCACACTCATACTCTAGATCCACGCCCACAATTACACTAGATTCACGCCCACACTCATTCTGTTCACTAGATCCACGCCCACACCCATGCACTAGATCCACGCCCACAATCATAAACTAGATCCACGCCCACACACATACACTACTGTAGATCCACGCCTACACTCATACTCTAGATTCACGCCCACAATCACACTAGATTCACGCCCACACTCATTCTGTACACTAGATCCACGCCCACACCCATGCACTAGATCCACGCCCACAATCATACACTAGATCCACGCCCACACCCATACACTAGATCCACGCCCACACGCATACACTAGATCCACGCCCACACGCATACACTAGATCCACGCCCACCTTCATACAATAGAACCCACGCCCACACCCATACACTAGATCCACGCCCACACACATACACTAGATCCACGCCCACACCCATACTGTACACTAGATCCACGCCCACACGCATACACTAGATCCACGCCCACACCCATGCACTAGATCCACGCCCACAATCATACACTAGATCCACGCCCACACCCATACACTAGATCCACGCCCACACACATACACTAGTTCCACGCCCACACGCATACACTAGATCCACGCCCACACCCATGCACTAGATCCACGCCCACACCCATACACTAGATCCACGCCCACAATCATACACTAGATCCACGCCCACACCCATACACTAGATCCACGCCCACACCCATACACTAGATCCACGCCCACAATCATACACTAGATCCACGCCCACACCCATACACTAGATCCACGCCCACACACATACACTAGATCCACGCCCACAATCATACACTAGATCCACGCCCACACACATACACTAGATTCCCGCCCACAATCATACACTAGATCCACGCCCACACACATACACTAGATCCACGCCCACACACATACACTACATCCACGCCCACAATCATACACTAGATCCACGCCCACACACATACACTACATCCACGCCCACAATCATACACTAGATCCACGCCCACACACATACTGTACACTAGATCCACGCCCACACTCATACTCTAGATTCACGCCCACTCTCACTCTAGATCGACGCCCACACGCATACACTAGATCCACGCCCACAATCATACACTAGATCCACGCCCACACGCATACACTAGATCCACGCCCACACACATACACTAGATCCACGCCCACACGCATACACTAGATCCACGCCCACACACATACACTGGATTCCCGCCCACAATCATACACTAGATCCACGCCCACACACATACACTACATCCACGCCCACAATCATACACTAGATCCACGCCCACAAGCATACATTAGATCCACGCCCACACCTATACACTAGATCCACGCCCACATTCATACTGTACACTAAATCCACGCCCACACTCATACTCTAGATCCACGCCCACATTCATACTGTACACTAAATCCACGCCCACACTCATAATCTAGATCCACGCCCACACCCATACACTCGATCCACGCCCTCACATACACTAGATCCACGCCCACACATACACTAGATCCACGCCCACACCCATACACTCGATCCACGCCCTCACATACACTAGATCCACGCCCACACTCATACTCTAGATCTACGCCCACACTCTTACACTAGATCCACGCCCACACTCATACTGTACACTAGATCCACGCCCATACTCATACTCTAGATCGACGCCCACACCCGTACACTAGATCCACGCCCACACTCATACTGTACACTAGATCCACGCCCACACCCATGTATTATATGTACGCCCTCACCCGTGTACTTGATCTACGCCCACACTCGTACACTATATCCACACCCACACCCATACAATAGAACCCACGCCCACACCCATGTGCTTGATCTACGCCCACACTCATACACTAGATCCACGCCCACACCCATACAATAGAACCCACCCCCACACCCATGTACTAGATATACGACCACACTCACAATATATGCACGCCCTCACACACTAGATCCACGCCCACACCCATGTACTATATGTACGCCCACACCCACGTACTATATGTACGCCCACACCCATGTGCTATTTGTACGCCGACACCCATGTACTATATGTACGCCCACACCCATGTACTATATATATACGCCCACACCCATGTACTATATACACGCCCACACCCATGTACTATATATACGCCCACACCCATGTACTATATATACGCCCACACCCATGTACTATATGTACGCCCACACCCATGTACTATATACACTCCCACACCCATGTACTATATACACGCCCACACCCATGTACTATAAAACTACGCCCACTCCTTAACACTAGATATGCGTCCACGCCGAGAGTCTAGAACTTAGATGAACGCCCGCTCACACACACACACACACACACACACACACACACACACACACACACACACACACACTGCCCAACCTCCATGATACCAAATACGCACATATGTACTCACTCCTACACACACATACGCACACAGTCATAATTGTAAAATCACTTAACCGGCGCATCATGAACGTCCTGTGTGTGTGTGTGTGTGTGTGTGTGTGTGTGTGTGTGTGTGTGTGTGTGTGTGTGTGTGTGTGTGTGTGTGATTTACTCTGAGATTCATATATATACACACAGACGAGCGTATGCATACACAAACACACACACAGGGACGCTTGTACGTATTTAGTCTCATATAATGTACACACGTACACCTATTCGGAGGTACACACGCACACACAGTCAGCCACGTCGCAGCTGCTGGTGGGCGGATGTGGCACTGCCTCTGCCGCCCACTCTGTCTGCCGCCCCTCCATCCACCACCCACCCTGCCGCCCCTTTAACCACCCTCCCACCCACACAAGCCGCCCCTCCAAAAAGCCACCCACATTCACTGTCTGTTCAAACCACCCACCCACTCAGGCAAGCCGCCCCTTCAACCAACCACCCAAACGTCCATCCTCTCAACCACCCATTCTGACCACCCACCCAAGCCAGCCACCCCCTCCGGCCCGTGGACCTGAGTTAACAAAATGGTGAACTTAGTGAACGCGACAGAGAGAGAGAGAGAGAGAGAGAGAGAGAGAGAGAGAGAGAACGCCCGTTCACGTAGGAGATAACTAAGGCTTGTGTGAACGCGAGAACAGAACTCTGAATAAAAGGAAGAAGTTATTGAAGAACTTGTGTATGAAGAGTTCGGTGAATGGAGAACTTGTGAAGAACATTTTGGTAAAACTTTGGTGGCGGTGGATGAAGAACTGGGTGGGTGGTGATGAACTCCCTCAAGAACAAAACGGTCAAGAACTTCCTGATGAAGAACAGAAGAGCTTCTTGGGGGAGAACTTGTGTGAAGGATTTAATGAACAAGAACTTTAGTAGAGATGTGGGAACTCTGTCACCTCCAGCCTGGACCCTCACCTCCAGCCTGGGCCCTCACCTCCTGTCTGGGCCCTCACCACCTGTCTGGGCCCTCACCTGTTTGGGCCCTCACCTCCCGCCTGGGCCCTCACCTCCTGCCTGGGCCATCATCTACTGTCTGGGCCCTCACCTCCTGTCTGGGCTTTCACCTGTCTGGACCCTCACCTCCTGTCTGGGCCCTCACACCCCCCCCCCCCCCCCCGGCCTGGGCCATCATCTACTGTCTTGGCCCTCATCTCCTGCATGGGCCTTCACCTGTCTGGGCCCTTACTTCCCGCCTGGGCCCTCACACCTCCCGCCTGGGCCTTCGCCTTCTGCCTAGGCCCTCACCTCCTGTTTGGGCCCTCACCTTGTGCCTGGGCCTTCACCTGTCTGGGCCCTCACCTCCCGCCTGGGCCCTCACCTCCCGCCTGGGCCCTCACCTCCCGCCTAGGCCCTCACCTGTCTGGGCCCTCACCTCCTGCCTGGGCCTTCACCTGTCTGGGCCCTCACCTCCTGTCTGGGCCCTCACCTCCCGCCTGGGCCCTCACCTGCCTAGGCCCTCACCTCCTGTGTGGGCCCTCACCTTCTGCCTAGGCCCTCACCTCCTGTCTGGGCCCTCACCTCCCGCTTGGGCCCTCACCTTCCGCCTGGGCCCTCACCTCCCGCTTGGGCCCTCACCTCCCGCTTGGGCCCTCACCTCAGATCCAGGGGCCTCAGAACGCTGCCAAGGAAGAGCCACCAGTGCCATTAGTGCCATCACTACCAGAAACCCATCCGGCACTGCTGCCAAAGCTAATGTGGCATTACTACTACTTCAACAATCTGCTCCACTAACCACCACTCTCACTACAACCACCACTAGAGCCAACTACAGTGCCTCTTCATGTCGTCTGGCACTGCTACCAACCTAACTACTACTACTATCAATCAGCAACCACTGCCACCATCAGGAACAAGTCATTGGGCACTGCTGCCAAGGGAGTGCCACCTATCACCACCACCGTTCGACACTTCTACAAAGATGGTGGTTATCCCTTCCACCACCACCACAACTAATAGTGCCACTACCTGCAGGTAGCCATTGGTCTGGCACTAATACCTCGACAGTGCCACTACCACCCCAGCCAGCAGCAGGTAGCCGTCGATCTCTGCTGCCAAGAGTGCCAGTGCCAAATAGAGCCAACGAGCAGCTCCTGGCCCTCACACACACACACACACACACACACACACACACACACTTGTTTCCTGACGGTCGACTCACTGTATAAACTATAAACCATCGCCGGTTTATATCCTCTCATCTGTTTTAACCCTAAACCACTCAAGCCTCAGGTTTGGGACTCTCCACGACGATGGTTTCATTTTAAGGACTTCACATCCCTAAAATTAAGGTATTTTTAAGGGTTTTCGTCTCCTATAGGGATGTTCTTTGCTTAGTTGAGATATTGTAAGAACTTTAAAGGTCATTTTAGGGATTTTGTATGTTTTAAGGGCTCTTTAGGGGCCACTTTAAGGTTGACGCGATATATTTTAGGTTTTTTAAGGGTCATTCTAGGCGCCCTTCACTACATCCCGGAATTTAAGGGAACAACTCGGAGTCGCTCTTACGTCACCATTTAAGGGAAGAAAGGAATTACCTTAAAAATTCCTTTAAGAAAACATTAAGGGATTAATTCGACTGTTTTAAAGGGGTAAAGGATTAGTTATGTGATAAATTTAACTGTTTGAAAGGGATTAATGATTTACTTTAGGGATTAGTTCGGGGATTAATTAAGCTTTGAAGGGGTTTCACGAGACTTAATTTAAGGGTTTATCTTAGGGATTAATTAAGCTGTTGTAAGATGAATAAAGGGACTTAATTTAAGGTGTTACTTCAACTATTAATTATGATTAGTTTAAGGGATTATTTATATACACAGAAAGAGACAGACAGTTCCCATTGACTCCTGGATTCGAACCCGTGGCCTCGAACTCAATAAAGAAGGGGATCAGATTTCCCCCTTTAGGTCTCCCTCTTCCCAATCTAGTAAAAATCCCCCCGATGCTTATGCGGGTAGTTGATAATCATTAATAATTCCCCTTTACCTAAAATTCCCCTTTACCTAAAATTCCCCTTTACCTTAAATTCCCCTTTACCTAAAATTCCCCTTTACCTTAAATTCCCCTCTCATCTTTAAATTCTTTTCTCGTCCTTTAAATTTCACCCTGTTCCTTAAATCCTCAAAAAAAAAATATGTTCTGATGATTTAAAGGCCGATTTTTGGGGTGTGGGCCAGATTTTAAGTATTTTTAAATCCACACCAGACTACTTAAATCCACCAACATTACATATGCGCCATTAAATCCACCTAATTCATTTAAATCCCCGACCCACACACACACACACACACCGTTATGTTCCCTGTTAATGAGAAGTTATAATACCCGTTAGACTCATCTGTACAGTATAGTAAGCGACACTTCCGGTTACCAACGTTCGGATAAAGTGGATGGGATCGGCCCGTTCGTTTTCTTTCGTTCGGATATGGGGGATGTTTTTTTTCGGATATCGGGTACTTTCGTTCGGATTTTAGGGGTACTCTATCAGGCATATCAGAGTTTGTTTACCCGGTATGGTATTTAACATTAGAGTATCATGTTAAATTAGTGTTGGGAGGGTAATGTGTTTATGTTAAATTCAACTTAAGATTATATACGGTATAGCTTTAACATATTAACCTGATATGTGGGTGAAAATGGCTTGCTAAATTTAACCTGATTGCGGGGTAGACGATGTTAATATTAACCTAATTTGGGTGAGTTAATGATAAGTGTATCTGGTTAAAGACATTGTTAAATTCACCTTCATGAGGGGAAAGAGGATTGTTAAGTTAATAATTGTTAGTTAGAGGAACAAGGCTGTTAACTTTAACCTTAGTATACGGGGAAAATATGTTAAAATTAACTCACAGAAAGTTAACCCTAGATTATTATGATGGAATACCTGGTGTCAGAATTACCCCGAGGTTAAAATTAACTCTAGGTTAAGTGTGGCGGTAGAGTGGATGTTAAAATTAACTTTGAGTTCACACACCGACACACACACACACACACACACACACACACACACACACACACACACACACACACACACACACACACACACACACTGACTGAAGGTTAAATAAGACTTGCTGGAGGGCAAACTTGGCCAAGAGAAAGAAGAGGGAGGAAGAGAAGAAGACGAAGAAGAAAGAGAAAGAGACACAGGAATTAACAAACAAAAACGTGAATAAACTAGAAAAAAAAAACATTAAGGAACAAATAATAAAGAGGAATAAGAGAAGAAACGGATAACATATAATAGTGTTGGAAAGACGAGGAGATAACACGAGGAAGAGGAGGAAGAAGAAGGGAAGGAGGAGGAGGAGTTGGCGCCCGGACAAGCCAAGAGGAACACCGCCAAAATAAGGTAAATAAAGATCCTTCATATTTTACCGAACATTATGCACGTGATGTCATCGAGGTCTCTAACGGGTCCTATAAACTGGTCTGTAAGTGTGTTGTAGAGACCGTCTGGGTGTTGTAGAGACCGTCTGGGTGTTGTAGAGGCCGTCTGGGTGTTGTAGAGACCGTCTGGGTGTTGTAGAGACCGTCCGGGTGTTGTAGAGACCGTCTGGGTGTTGTAGAGACCGTCTGGGTGTTGTAGAGACCGTCTGGGTGTTGTAGAGGCCGTCTGGGTGTTGTAGAGGCCGTCTGGGTGTTGTAGAGACCGTCTGGGTGTTGTAGAGACCGTCCGGGTGTTGTAGAGACCGTCTGGGTGTTGTAGAGACCGTCCGGGTGTTGTAGAGACCGTCTGGGTGTTGTAGAGACCGTCTGGGTGTTGTAGAGACCGTCTGGGTGTTGTAGAGACCGTCCGGGTGTTGTAGAGACCGTCTGGGTGTTGTAGAGGCCGTCTGGGTGTTGTAGAGACCGTCTGGGTGTTGTAGAGGCCGTCCGGGTGTTGTAGAGACCGTCCGGGTGTTGTAGAGGCCGTCTGGGTGTTGTAGAGGCCGTCTGGGTGTTGTAGAGACCGTCCGGGTGTTGTAGAGACCGTCTGGGTGTTGTAGAGGCCGTCTGGGTGTTGTAGAGGCCGTCTGGGTGTTGTAGAGACCGTCCGGGTGTTGTAGAGACCGTCTGGGTGTTGTAGAGACCGTCTGGGTGTTGTAGAGAGCTCCAATTACGTTTAGAAACCTTCTTTGTATACTGGGAGATATATTTTGTTTAGATAAGTTTTTTACAAGTTGCGTTAGTGAGGTTATTGGGGTCTTGGTCGGTGTATCGTCAGCTGTGGCCCTGTAGTTGTGACTGTCTGGCGATATTTTGGCTTGATAGTGTCGCCAGTCTCGCCCGCCTGGCTACACTTGGCTAGACAATGTTCCCAGTCTCGCCCGTCTGGCTACACTTGGCTAGACAATGTTCCCAGTCTCGCCCGTCTGGCTACACTTGGATAGACAATGTTGCCAGTCTCGCCCGTCTGGCTACACTTGGCTGGACAATGTTGCCAATCGCGACTGCCTAGCGACATTTGGCTAGACAGCGTCGCCAGTCACGGTCGCCTGGCGACATTTGGCTAGACACTTGCCAATCTCGACCGCCGGGTGACATTTAGCTGGGCAGTGTTGCCAATCTCGACTGCCTGGCGACATTTGGCATTACAGTATTGCCAGTCTCGACTTCCTGGTAATATTTGGCTAGACAGTATTATCAGTCTTGATGGCCTGGCGTCGCATGGCTAGACAGTATCACAAACCTTGACTGCCTTTCCGTCATTTGGCTAAACATCGTAGCCAATGTCGATCGTCTGGCGACATTTACCTTGTCAGTGTTGCCAATATTGACCAATTTGATAACATTCGAAAGAACAGCTTAGTATCTCGACATCCTGGCGACATTTGGCTAGACAGCGTTGCCATTCTCGACTGCATGGCTAAATAAGGCCAGACAGCGTCACCAATCTCGACCTCCTGGCCACACTTGGCGAGAGAGTGTCGCCAACTTCGCCACCTACGGCTGAAACCCGCCAGGCCGACACGCCCTGCTATGACCTGTGTCCTGGTGTACCGATACAGCCCACGCCCGTACTTTCCCACACCCGTATTCTCTCTCTCTCTCTCCCCCCCACCTCTTCCCTTCCCTCTACTTCTACCCCCTACTCTCTCCCTCCCCTCCTTTCCCCTATTCCTTCCCTCTTTCTCACTCCCCCATCTAACATCCCCCCCCCCCCTCTGCTGGATTAGCCTTAACATTCCTTAGTCTGCCAGCGACCTGTTCCCACGCTCTCTCTCTCACTGTAGGAGGGAGAGGAAGACAGAGAGATAAAGCTGGAGAAAGAATGATGTGCGGATAATTAATGATAATAATAATAATAATAATAGTAATAATAATAATAATAACAATGATTATAAAAACAATAAAAATAATTCTTCCCCTATCAAGGAATAAACTATTGAAATTGAAAAAAATAAATTGAAAATAATAACAACAATAATAATATTAATAAAAAATAATAATAATATTAATAAAAAATAATTACAATAATAATAATAATAATAATAATAACAATAATAAAAATAATAATAATAATCTGTGATCTAATATTCTCAATCATCTAAGTTAAAGTTTGTTTCCCTTCTCGCATCTGTGGACGTGAGAGCCAACAGCATCGAGTTAGGGTCGAGTCCTGGGGTAATATCGACGCCATTTTGGTTGCCATCTCTGTGCCGTACATTAAGCGATAGATAAATAGACAGAGGTTTTAGATATGGTATGGGAGAGTTAATTACAGTGAGATTAAAATATTTATGGTGTTAATTGCCTTTTGTCTCGTTTTCCGCTTTAAAGTAGCGTATTTTAGCCTGTATAGCGGTGTAGCGGTCCCGGATGTAGCAGTTAGTGCTACAGTGTGGCCGGGGACGAGTCGCCTCCCTCACCGTCTTACTTAAGGAATGTCGGACATGCCGCGGAAGGTCGGATTCCGTACATGTAGGCAAAGATTAGCGAAGTTTTCCCCTCCTGGGCGGCTATAATGGCCCTTATGGCAACAGTTGGGAAGGTTTATATTAGCAGATGTGTGAGGGTGAGGTAACGCGATACGCCCTCCTCCCTCCACTACCCTCCGGTGCAGTATGTATGGGGACGAAAAATTCCCTTTCGTTAAAATACAAAAACTCACAAATTCACCTCATAATTGACACAAAACCTCATTATTTCGGCACAAATATTATTCATTATAATTTTAAATAAACGGAGAATTATGAAATATTGCGGAGAATATCGATTTAGAGGAAATAAATGGCAAATAGGTTGATGATTTTGGCGCGAAGAATGTTCAGGGGCGGGTTCATCCGTATGCTTGGACACGACCCTGACTTCGACTTAAATCCAGACGGGTGGCGGGTTGTTATTGGGAGTTCGTGTGGGTGAATTTATCTCCTTCTCTGACGACCTAAGACAAAGTAAGCCGCCACCGGGAGACAAAAAATAGGGAGATAAAAGAGAGAATAATTGAAAAAAGAGATAGAGAGAAAGAAAGGTGAAGTAGATGACGGAAGGAGGAATGAGAGACTAGAGAAAGGCCCAGGATAGGAGCCGGAAAGAGCAAATTAGGACAGTCGAAGGCCAGCGTCAGAGACAAAGAAAACGGACGAGTGTATATCATAGGAGACGACACAGCGGGAAACAATATGATAAATAAGGAATAGAAAAAAAAGAGAATAACGACGTAAATGGGAGAGATAGCCAATGATAAATAAGTAAATAGGAGAAATAGCTAATAAAGAAAGAAAATGGGAGACAGTAACATAGCGTAAATAGAAGAAATATATAATAAAGATAGGAATATGGAAAGGGAGAGATAGGTAGACAGAGAGGGAGTAGACAGGGAGAAAAGTGGCAAAAAAGACAGAAAAAGCGACAGACAGACAGACCATCGCCAATAGACATATAGCAGTTGATAAATAAGACCGCCAAATAGACATGAGACCGCCAAATAGACATGAGACCGCCAAATAGACATGAGACCGCCAAATATATGAAAGAGCGCGAATGAGTTTAGCGAGCGCCAAATAAACCAAAATACCGCCATTTAAATAAGAGAGCGCCGAAGGAATAAGAAAGCGCGAAGTAGAGAAGAGAACGCGAAGTAGGTTAGAGAGCGCGAAGTAGAGAAGAGAACGCGAAGTAGGTTAGAGAGCGCGAAGTAGGTTAGAGAGCGCGAAGTAGGTTAGAGAACGCGAAGTAGGTTAGAGAACGCGAAGTAGGTTAGAGAGCGCGAAGTAGGTTAGAGAGCGCGAAGTAGGTTAGAGAACGCGAAGTAGGTTAGAGAACGCGAAGTAGGTTAGAGAGCGCGAAGTAGGTTAGAGAGCGCGAAGTAGGTTAGAGAGCGCGAATTAGATAAGGGAGCGCGAAGTAGATGCGAGTACGCGAAGTAGCTGAGAGAGCGCGAAGTAGATAAGATAACCATTAAACAAAGATTAGCGCTAAATTTTAAGATGGCTACAAATAAGTTTAAAGTTCGCCAAATGAATAAGAAAACGCCAAATAAAACCCCAAGATCGCCAAAATTAAACCTCCTAGACGCTAAATAACCTCAAGAATGCGCCAATTTGCCATAAGATCGCCAAATTCAAGTACTAGAACGCGAAATATGTTATATAGAGCGCCAAATTAACACCCCAAGAAATCCCCAAAATTGAACCTCCAAAACGCCAAATATATTCCCTAGTACGCCAAATATATTCCCTAGTACGCCAAATAGAGTGGAGAAGTTGGCGGATAAATTATAGTCATGACACAGGAAAGCGGCCATTACAGGGGTGTCACGTAGGGGGGGGGGGTCACCTACTCTCACACACACACACACAAACACACTCACACACACACACACACGCACGCACGCACGCACACACACACCACCGGAACCGGCTGAGTCGCTTTTCGGCGCTAGTGAACTGACACGGGGGAGTGAGCCGGTGTTATTGAGGGAGTGAGCCGGTGTTATTGAGGGAGTGAGCCGGTGTTATTGAGGGTCTGAGCCGGTGTTATTGAGGGAGTGAGCCGGTGTTATTGAGGGAGTGAGCAGGTGTTATTGAGGGTCTGAGCCGGTGTTATTGAGGGAGTGAGCCGGTGTTATTGAGGGAGTGAGCCGGTGTTATTGAGGGAGTGAGCAGGTGTTTTTGAGGGAGTGAGCCGGTGTTATTGATTGGGTAAGAGGGAGGGAGTCGGGGAGAGGGAGAGAGTCGGGAAGAGGGAGAGAGTCGGGAAGAGGGAGGGAGTCGGGAAGAGGGAGGGAGTCGGGGAGAGGGAGGGAGTCGGGGAGAGGGAGAGAGTCGGGAAGAGGGAGGGAGTCGGGAAGAGGGAGAGAGCCGGGAAGAGGGAGGGAGTCGGTGAGAGGGAGGGAGTCGGGAAGAGGGAGGGAGTCGGGGAGAGGGAGGGAGTCGGGAAGAGGGAGGGAGTCGGGAAGAGGGAAGGAGTCGGGAAGAGGGATGGAGTCGGGGAGAGGGAGGGAGTCGGGAAGAGGGAGGGAGTCGGGGAGAGGGAGGGAGTCGGGGAGAGGGAGGGAGTCGGGAAGAGGGAGGGAGTCGGGAAGAGGGAGGGAGTCGGGGAGAGGGAGGGAGTCGGGAAGAGGGAGGGAGTCGGGAAGAGGGAAGGAGTCGGGGAGAGGGAGGGAGTCGGGGAGAGGGAGGGAGTCGGGAAGAGGGAGGGAGTCGGGAAGAGGGAGGGAGTCGGGGAGAGGGAGGGAGTCGGGAAGAGGGAGGGAGTCGGGGAGAGGGAGGGAGTCGGGAAGAGGGAGGGAGTCGGTATTATTGAATCAATCTGAGGGAATGAACCGGTATTATCGAACCGGCAACACCACCCTAACCGGCTAAATACCGTTTTGGTGAACCGGTATGAGTCCTGAAGCCGGATCCCAGCCAGATACCGAACCCGCTAACAAGACTGGCACCGGCTATGACTAGTATTGAACCGACGTGTATATAAGAACCGGCTACCATCCAGTTATTGAACCGTGAGGAATACATTAACCGGTTCTGTTATATATCAGGGTAATTGAACCGGCAAGATTAAATGAACCGGCTATTATTGAATACAGGGGAATTTACCTGTAATTAGAAGGTGGCCGCTGTAGGCAGGTGTCTTCCTTATGCAGGTAAACGCTCTGATTAGGTGGCCGCTGTAGACAGGTCTTCCTTATCCAGGTAAACGCTCTGATTAGGTGGCCGCTGTAGACAGATTTCCCTTTAACAGGCGGTCATTCATGACTGGTGACCGCATTTGACAGGTCTTCGTGTTTATTTCGGACAGGTGGTCACTTTAAAGAGGTAACCGCTATAGGCAGGATTATGCTCTGGGCAGCTGGTCGCTATAACACGCCGTTGCTATTTTTAATTAGGTGATTGCTCTAATAAGGTGATCGCTAGAGACACTATAACGCACTAGGCAGGTGACCGCTAAAACACACACACACACACACACACACACACACACACACACAGTAATTCTATATACGCCAGATAACACAAGAAATGCGTATAAGTATATCCTATAACCTATAGGCTGGGGTGTCGGACCTCTCTAGCATTTATATGAATGCGTATGTATCAGCGTTTATGCGTATAGCGGCGTTAAAGGGACGTTTATGCGTATAGCGGCGTTAAAGGGACGTTTATGCGTATATTGGCTTTAATGGGACGTTTATGCGTATAGTGGCGTTAAAGGGACGTTTATGCGTATATCGGAGTTAGTGAGAAAGAGTTTTTGCGTATATTGGCGTTTATGCGTGTACCGTGGTTAATAAAGGAGTGTTTATGAGTATAATAGCGCCGGATAATACCCCGTGGGTCAGTGCATATTTAGGTAATTCCCCGATTGTGGTTTAATATATCAGAATTTTGCGTAGGTATAGTAATTCACACGCTCTCTCTCTCTCTCTCTCTCTCTCTCTCTCTCTCTCTCTCTCTCTCTCTCTCTCTCTCTCTCCTATACAACACCAGGTAGCAAAAAGTTCATTTAGCGGAAAGTGCAGGTAGCGGAAAGTACAAGTAGCGGAAAGTACAGTTAACGGAAAGTACATTAATAGCGGAAAGTACAAGAAGCGGAAAGTACAGTTAACGGAAAGTACAGGTAACGGAAAGTACATTAATAGCGGAAAGTACAAGAAGCGGAATATAGAGATAGCGGAAAGTACAGGGAATGGAAAGTAAAGAGTTGTATTCATTTATGTATGGATGTATACATTATTTACAGACATAAATGAGTTGCATGTATAAATTTATGTATGTATAGATGGTGTACAGACATGAATGAGTTGTATGTATATATGTAAGTATGTATGTATGTACGTAAGTATGTATGTATTTATGTATGTATTTATGTATCGACTCGACAGTATACAGACATATATGAATATTATTTATGTATACGTTATGTATTATGGTTATACAACAGAGATAATACATACAATTAAACAGACGGGAAGATTATCTGTTGACAGTACAGACAGAGACGGGTGCTTAATAGACAGACAGACCTTAACAGACGGAGAGATTTTGGTTCCCGTTAATGTACAGACACCTAATAGAGACGCCTTGTAGCTCCTGTTTGACGTACTAACAGATAACAGATTTTAACAGCCAAGGGTAAACAGTAAGGCTTCCCGTTGCCTTTCTTAATAGCCCATGTTTTGGACCCCGTGTCGACCAGTGTAGCCCATGTTTTAGACCCCGTGTCGACCAGTGTAGCCCATGTTTTAGACCCCGTGTCGACCAGTGTAGCCCATGCTTTAGACCCCGTGTCGACCAGTGTAGCCCATGGTTTAGACCCCGTGTCGACCAGTGTAGCCCATGCTTTAGACCCCGTGCCGACCAGTGTAGCCCATGGTTTAGACCCCGTGTCGACCAGTGTAGCCCATGCTTTAGACCCCGTGTCGACCAGTGTAGCCCATGGTTTAGACCCCGTGTCGACCAGTGTAGCCCATGTTTTAGACCCCGTGTCGACCAGTGTAGCCCATGTCTTACTGTAGACCCTCTGTCGACTATAGACACGCCCATATTTTAAACACTGTGTCGACCATTACAACATGATCGACTTCTAGTGGTTAGGTTACATTGTATTGTGATACGTTAGATTACGTTGGATTTACATCAGGTTACGTTATGTCAGATTTACATAGAGATACGCTAGTCTAGGTTAAGTTACGTTGGGGTTACGTTGGATTTACGTTGGGTTTACATCAGGTTACGTTAGGTTATGCTGGGTTTACGGTTTACATCAGGTTACGTTGGGTTTACATAAGGGGTACGCTTGGTTAGGTTAAGTTACGTTAGGGTTACGTTACGTTCGATTACGTTGGGTTTACATCAGGTTACGTTGGGTTTACATCAGGTTAAGTTGGGTTTACATCAGGTTACGTTATAGGTTAAGGCCTAATAGGACCAAACCATCAGGGTAAGTTAATTTAGGGATATTTAGGCCTGCTGTATATCTGCCCTGCCATTAACTGGTTCTAGTACAGTGGCAGAGTGGTTAGTGTACTGGGTAGACATATCATTGGTCGCTGGTTCGAACCCCCGTTGAGGAGGTGAAGTGTGAGTGGTAGCCGGTGTGAGGCAGCACTAGTAATATAATGTTCGTGTGTTTGGCGTCAAGTACACACCTGGTTCACGGAGATCCACACCTTAAGGGGAGGTATACCTGTCCTGTCTCACCTGTGTGCAATATGTGACGCCACGTGACGGTCACCCTGGGTTAACTGTCTCACCTGTGTGCAATATGTGACGCTAGGCCCACGTGACGGTCACCCTGGGTTAACTGTCTCACCTGTGTGTAATATGTGACGCTAGGCCCACGTGACGGTCACCCTGGGTTAACTGTCTCACCTGTGTGTGATATGTGACGCCACGTGACGGTCACCCTGTTAACTGTCTCATCTGTGTGTGATATGTGACGCCACGTGACGGTCACCCTGTTAACTGTCTCACCTGTGTGTGATATGTGACGCCACGTGACGGTCACCATGGGTTAACTGTCTCACCTGTGTGTGATATGTGCCGCCACGTGACGGTCACCCTGGGTTAACTGTCTCATCTGTGTGTGATATGTGACGCCAGACCCACGTGACGGTCACCCTGGGTTAACTGTCTCACCTGTGTGTGATATGTGACGCCACGTGACGGTCACCCTGTTAACTGTCTCATCTGTGTGTGATATGTGACGCCACGTGACGGTCACCTGTTAACTGTCTCACCTGTGTGTGATATGTGACGCCACGTGACGGTCACCATGGGTTAACTGTCTCACCTGTGTGTGATATGTGCCGCCAGACCCACGTGACGGTCACCCTGGGTTAACTGTCTCACTGTGTGTGATATGTGACGCCACGTGACGGTCACCCTGGGTTAACTGTCTCATCTGTGTGTGATATGTGACGCCAGACCCACGTGACGGTCACCCTGGGTTAACTGTCTCACCTGTGTGTGATATGTGACGCAAGACCCACGTGACGGTCACCCTGGGTTAACTGTCTCATCTGTGTGTGATATGTGACGCCAGACCCACGTGACGGTCACCATGGGTTAACTGTCTCATCTGTGTGTGATATGTGACGCCACGTGACGGTCACCCTGAGTTAACTGTCCCATCTGTGTGTGATATGTGACGCCACGTGACGGTCACCCTGGGTTAACTGTCTCACCTGTGTGTGATATGTGATGCCAGGCCCACGTGACGGTCACCCTGGGTTAACTGTCCCATCTGTGTGTGATATGTGACGCCACGTGACGGTCACCCTGGGTTAACTGTCTCATCTGTGTGTGAAATGTGACGCCACGTGACGGTCACCCTGAGTTAACTGTCTCACCTGTGTGTGATATGTGATGCCAGGCCCACGTGACGGTCACCCTGAGTTAACTGTCCCATCTGTGTGTGATATGTGACGCCACGTGACGGTCACCCTGGGTTAACTGTCTCATCTGTGTGTGATATGTGATGCCAGGCCCACGTGACGGTCACCCTGGGTTAACTGTCCCATCTGTGTGTGATATGTGACGCCACGTGACGGTCACCCTGGGTTAACTGTCCCATCTGTGTGTGATATGTGACGCCACGTGACGGTCACCCTGGGTTAACTGTCTCACCTGTGTGTGATATGTGATGCCAGGCCCACGTGACGGTCACCCTGGGTTAACTGTCCCATCTGTGTGTGATATGTGACGCCACGTGACGGTCACCCTGGGTTAACTGTCTCATCTGTGTGTGATATGTGACGCCACGTGACGGTCACCCTGAGTTAACTGTCTCACCTGTGTGTGATATGTGATGCCAGGCCCACGTGACGGTCACCCTGAGTTAACTGTCCCATCTGTGTGTGATATGTGACGCCACGTGACGGTCACCCTGGGTTAACTGTCTCATCTGTGTGTGATATGTGACGCCACGTGACGGTCACCCTGAGTTAACTGTCTCATCTGTGTGTGATATGTGACGCCACGTGACGGTCACCCTGGGTTAATAATAATAATAATAATTAACGGTTTATTGAAAGAGCTTGGCAGCCAGAAGGCTGAAAATATACAGTTACATATTTGGGGAATGGGTTACGAATTACAAATAATATACAAGTATCATAAGTGACACAAATAAGATATATAATAACTAGATGGGGAAAAGCTCAAACTACAGTTCATTTCAACATAGTGACAGTGCAAGGAGTAGTGTTTACTGGGAGTGAATACACTGGTTTATTACAAGTTATTGATAATTTTTACAATGGTTGGGATATGTGACGCCAGGCCCACGTGACGGTCACCCTGGGTTAACTGTCTCACCTGTGTGTGATATGTGACGCCACGTGACGGTCACCCTGGGTTAACTGTCTCACCTGTGTGTGATATGTGACGCAAGACCCACGTGACGGTCACACCTGGGTTAACTGTCTCACCTGTGTGTGATATGTGACGCCACGTGACGGTCACCCTGGGTTAACTGTCTCACCTGTGTGTGATATGTGACGCCACGTGACGGTCACCCTGGGTTAACTGTCTCACCTGTGTGATATGTGACGCCACGTGACGGTCACCCTGGGTTAACTGTCTCACCTGTGTGTGATATGTGACGCCAGACCCACGTGACGGTCACCCTGGGTTAACTGTCTCACCTGTGTGTGATATGTGACGCTAGGCCCACGTGACGGTCACCCTGGGTTAACTGTCTCACCTGTGTGATATGTGACGCTAGGCCCACGTGACGGTCACCCTGGGTTAACTGTCTCCCCTGTGTGTGATATGTGACGCCACGTGACTGTCACCCTGGGTTAGCTGTCTCACCTGTGTGATATGTGACGCCAGACCCACGTGACGGTCACCCTGGGTTAACTGTCTCCCCTGTGTGTGATATGTGACGCCAGACCCACGTGACGGTCACCCTGGGTAAACTGTCTCACCTGTGTGTGATATGTGACGCCAGACCCACGTGACGGTCACCCTGGGTTAACTGTCTCCCCTGTGTGTGATATGTGACGCCAGACCCACGTGACGGTCACCCTGGGTTAACTGTCTCACCTGTGTGTGATATGTGACGCCACGTGACGGTCACCCTGGGTTAACTGTCTCACCTGTGTGTAATATGTGACGCTAGGCCCACGTGACGGTCACCCTGGGTTAACTGTCTCACCTGTGTGTGATATGTGACGCCACGTGACGGTCACCCTGGGTTGATTGTCTCACCTGTGTGTTATATGTGACGCCACGTGACGGTCACCCTGGGTTAACTGTCTCCCCTGTGTGTGATATGTGACGCCAGACCCACGTGACGGTCACCCTGGGTTAACTGTCCCATCTGTGTGTGATATGTTACGCCACGTGACGGTCACCCTGGGTTAACTGTCTCACCTGTGTGTGATATGTGACGCCACGTGACGGTCACCCTGGGTTAACTGTCTCACCTGTGTGTGATATGTGACGCCACGTGACGGTCACCCTGGGTTAACTGTCTCACCTGTGTGTGATATGTTACGCCACGTGACGGTCACCCTGGGTTAACTGTCTCACTTGTGTGTGATATGTGACGCCAGACCCACGTGACGATCACCCTGGGTTAACTGTCTCCCCTGTGTGTGATATGTGACACCAGACCCACGTGACGGTCACCCTGGGTTAACTGTCTCCCCTGTGTGTGATATGTGACGCCAGACCCACGTGACGGTCACCCTGGGTTAACTGTCTCACCTGTGTGTGATATGTGACGCCAGACCCACGTGACGGTCACCCTGGGTTAACTGTCTCACCTGTGTGTGATATGTGACGCCACGTGACGGTCACCCTGGGTTAACTGTCTCACCTGTGTGTGATATGTGACGCCAGACCCACGTGACGGTCACCCTGGGTTAACTGTCTCACCTGTGTGTGATATGTGACGCCAGACCCACGTGACGGTCACCCTGGGTTAACTGTCTCACCTGTGTGTGATATGTGACGCCACGTGACGGTCACCCTGGGTTAACTGTCTCACCTGTGTGTGATATGTGACGCCAGACCCACGTGACGGTCACCCTGGGTTAACTGTCTCATCTGTGTGTGATATGTGACGCCAGACCCACGTGACGGTCACCCTGGGTTAACTGTCTCATCTGTGTGTGATATGTGACGCCAGACCCACGTGACGGTCACCCTGGGTTAACTGTCTCATCTGTGTGTGATATGTGACGCCAGACCCACGTGACGGTCACCCTGGGTTAACTGTCTCATCTGTGTGTGATATGTGACGCCAGACCCACGTGACGGTCACCCTGGGTTAACTGTCTCACCTGTGTGATATGTGACGCCACGTGACGGTCACCCTGGGTTAACTGTCTCACCTGTGTGATATGTGACACCAGACCCACGTGACGGTCACCCTGGGTTAACTGTCGCCCCTGTGTGTGATATGTGACACCAGACCCACGTGACGGTCACCCTGGGTTAACTGTCTCCCCTGTGTGCGATATGTGACACCAGACCCACGTGACGGTCACCCTGGGTTAACTTAACTAGTAAGTGTACAAGGTCACACAAGGTCACACCCTCAAGTGTTTCTGGGTACATCACACAGTAAAAGTCTCACACGCGTTAAATCTTTCCTCCTAAGTGATGGGGGGTGTGGTATCATGGGAGTGGTGTGGCTTGGTGTGGGGTAGTAAGAAGGATGTGGTGTAGTGTGAGGTGGTGTGGGGCTGTATGGGGTGGTAACATGGACGTGATGTGGTGTGGTGTAGTGTGGTATGGCGTGGGGTGGTGTGGGGTCGTGTGATGTGGTGTGTGGTGGTATGGTGTGGTGTGGGGTGATGTGGTATGGTGTGAGGTGGTGTGGTGTGGGGTCGTGTGATGTGGTGTGTGGTGGTATGGTGTGCTGTGGGGTGATGTGGTATGGTGTGAGGTGGTGTGGTGTGGGGTCGTGTGATGTAGTGTGCGGTGGTATGGTGTGGTGTAGGGTGATGTGGTATGGTGTGAGGTGGTCATATGGACATGGTGTGGGTTGATGTGGTGTAATGTGGTGTGGTAACATATGCTGGGTGTGGTGTGGTGTTGTAACAAGGGTGTGGTGTGGGTGGCCAACATGGGTGTGGTGTGGGTGGCCAACATGGGTGTGGTGTGAGTGGCCAGCATGGGTGTGGTGTGGGTGGCCAGCATGGGTTTGGTGTGGATGGCCAGCATGGGTTTGGTGTGGGTGGCCAGCATGGGTGTGGTTTGAGCGGCCAGCATGGGTGTGGTGTGGGTGGCCAGCATGGGTGTGGTGTGGGTGGCCAACATGGGTGTGGTGTGGGTGGCCAACATGGGTGTGGTGTGGGTGGCCAGCATGGGTGTGGTGTGGGTGGGCAGCATGGGTGTGGTGTGTGTGGCCAACATGGGTGTGGTGTGTGTGGCCAGCATGGGTGTGGTGTGAGTGGCCAGCATGGTTGTGGTGTGAGTGGCCAGCATGTGTGTGGTGTGAGTGGCCAGCATGGGTGTGGTGTGGGTGGCCAACATGGGTGTGGTGTGAGTGGCCAGCATGGGTGTGGTGTGAGTGGCCAGCTTGTGTGTGGTGTGAGTGGCCAGCATGTGTGTGGTGTGAGTGGCCAGCATGGGTGTGGTGTGGGTGGCCAACATGGGTGTGGTGTGGGTGGTCAACATGGGTGTGGTGTGAGTGGCCAGCATGGGTGTGGTGTGAGTGGCCAACATGGGTGTGGTGTGGGTGGGCAGCATGGGTGTCGTGTGAGTGGCCAGCATGTGTGTGGTGTGAGTGGCCAGCATGGGTGTGGTGTGGGTGGTCAACATGGGTGTGGTGTGAGTGGCCAGCATGGGTGTGGTGTGAGTGGCCAACATGGGTGTGGTGTGAGTGGCCAGCATGTGTGTCGTGTGAGTGGCCAGCATGTGTGTGGTGTGAGTGGCCAGCATGGGTGTGGTGTGGGTGGGCAGCATGGGTGTGGTGTGGGCAACAAAACAAGTGTACAAGCGTAATATTAACCACTGGGTATTTATTTACCAGAAAACATGGGCTCTGAGCGACGACAGGGACATGGGTGTGGCCAAGGGCATTTATGTGTGTGTGGGCATGGGCATTTGAATGTAGGCTTGGGGCATTTAGGTGTAGGCGTGGGTATTTGGACATGGGTATGATTCAGAATTTTGAGCCCTCGTCATTGTTTTTCTAAACCAGTGTTGTGTAAATCCAGATTCTCGAGCCACGCCCCTTCCCCCTCATTGGTCAGTTCCTCAATGACGTCACCACCAATTATCTACGTCGCCTCTTAAAACTTTCTCCCTAATAAATTTTGTCTCTTCATTCATTTAATATAATCATCTGTTTACGTGTTTACTTGTTTATGTACTGTTTCCCTGCCTGTAGCTACCTGTATTGTGGGTATTTAAAGGTTGTTGTTGTGTTTTTTAAAGAGTGTTAACATCGGGGAGAGATATTGTTGGAACACACGGGTGGAGGTGGGAGGTGTACACTAGCGGCACCTGGTCAGCTTCACGCTTCAGAATTACCTTATGGATGTCCCGGATATTCACTTTTCGGCGCTCTGGTCCTGCTCAGAAGAGGCATGTGCGTGTGTGTATGCGTGTCTGGTGCTTGGAGGAAGGGTGCCTGTACGTGCAGATACCCGGATATGTGCGTTATTGTGTGTGTGTATGTGTGTTGTATATGTTTAGATGTTGTGTATATGTAGGTATAGTATGTATGTATGTATGTATGTATGTATGACACTTGGGATCACCACCGTCTCCTCCCTGCCACCTCGTCATGGGTTCGAATGTAACCTTCTCTCGACAACTCACCTGGGCATTACCTGAACGTTAATTAACAGGTGTGTCTTGTAACATGTAAAAAATTTGATTATTGTTTTTCTCACTTTCGAAGGAAGATGAGAAGGACAATATATGAATAGAATGAAGGGCAAGGGCCAAGCGGGGTACAAGGGACAAGGAGAAAGCAGGGTATAGGGGCAAGAAGCAAGGAGTATTAGAAGGGCAAGGAGCAAGCATGGTATAGGGGCAAGAGACGAGAGGGCAAAAGACAAGCAGGGTTTCAGGGCAAAGGGCAAGGGTGTCCAGGGAATAGTGTTATAGAGCATAATCTCATCCCAGGGTAGGTCTTCTTCTTCTCCTCCAGTTACCGCAAACACTCGCAGTGATAAAGCACATGTATAGAACACACACACACACACACACACACACACAGACACACACAGACACACACAGAGTGTAGGCCTACCTGTGCCTCCACAAATATTGACGTGGTATTACTCAAATCAGAGACCCAGCGACGAGCCTTACACAGGAGGCCTATTGTGTGTGTGTGTGTGTGTGTAACAATAATAATAATAATAATAATAATAATAATAATAATAATTAACGGTTTATTGAAAGAGCATGGCAGCCGGAAGGCTGAAAATATACAATTACATAATTGGGGAATGGGTTTCTTGATTTACAAATGATATACAAGTAACATAAGTGATACACACACACATGTCTGGAGGTGATGTGGGATGGGGAGGCGAAGATGATGGGGGGAGGGGGAGAGATGGGGGGAGGGGAAGATGATGGGGGGGGGAGGTAAGGGTACAAGACGTCGGCCCAGTGTCTTTGAAGAAGGTCTCACTGTTCCCCCTCTCACCACCCCTCCTACCCTACCTTCATCTCCCCCCTCCTCTTCCTCCTAGCCTAGGCCTACGTGGGTTGTGCTGGTCAGTGTAGGCTCCGAGATGTGGCGGGGGATAATAAACCTCTCTCTCTCTCTCTCTCTCTCTCTCTCTCTCTCTCTCTCTCTCTCTCTCTCTCTCTCTCTCTCTCTCTCTTTATGTAGAGTTACTGTATTATAAGAACATAGGAACATAAGAATGGAGGAAACTGCAGCGGGGCTATTGGCCCATACTGGGCAGTCCCGTTTACACCCAACCCCTATTGCTCATATAAGCATCTGAAACCCAGTTACCTGTAACCTTACCTGTACTGTTCTAGGCACCTGACTGCAGATCTTTCATCACTGTATCCAAATTACACTGTACCAGATCCATTTTGAAATACAGTTTACCTGAAACAAGGGGTGTAGTAGTACCTCACCTTAATTCACCTGAAGATTAACCCCTTATCTTACTTCACCTGAAGAGTAACCTCGCTAATGCCAAAATAACACTTCCAACTACGGTCGAGTCTCAGTGCCTTTTCGTGGCCATTTTGAAGCACCGTCCTTATGCCACAAAATAAGTGAATTAATGAGAAAGGTTAATATTGACGTGGGGTACTGTGAGACTCCATCTTTATGTCCTAGGTTGATTAAAACAGATACGTTCTCATGTTTAAGAGTTAAGAGGTTAATGAACGTAAGATGCTTGATGGACACGTTGTCTTGCGTAAGGGAGTGTCCGTTTATACGCACGCTTGTCTTGAACGCACTCCAAAAATTGCGTATATGTTTTAGTGAATATTTTTAGGGGATGTGTATTTTTGCATGTGTCCGTCAATATGTAGACATGTGTGTGTGTGTGTGTGTGTGTGTGTGTGTGTGTGTGTGTGTGTGTGTGTGTGTGTGTGTGTCCCATGTCGGTATGCAAGGAATGCCGCACGCCCACCCCAACACTCCACGCACACACACACCCTATTTTCACATCCCCCCTCCCTCCACTCCCCCCAGCAACCACCACCACCTCCCTCCCCTCTCCACTACCCCCCACCTCCCCTCCCCTCTACCCCCTACCTCCCCTCCCCCCTCCTCCCCTCCCCCCTCCTCCCCTCCCCCTTCAACACAAGTGCCACCTAAACGTATACATGGACGTGTAGTAAATGGGAGGCTGTGAAGTTAGTTTGATTATATACATTTCAACATAAAACACTCGATTCCGTCCCTAATAAACCTTATTTAAAGGGTTAAAGTTGAAAATTAAAACCCCTTTGTGGTTTATCATCAGGTGGTTTACTGTAGGTGAGTGGTTTAGGTACAAATATATTCGTAACTTGACTTGTGTTGTGGTTTTGTTATGGCTCAGCAGTGTTACCAATTCCCCGTGATGAGATACTCAATATGCGGAATTTAATTAGGGAAGAATTTCTATCAAATAACATTGGTAACTCTAGCGGGTTTATTTACGGTGCAACGTTGCCAGATATCTCCGAGCGTCTCATTTAATTAAGTCTCTAAACAAAGTCATTATCCTTTATATAATTCTTAATGGATTTCTTATGTGATTGAGACTAGTTTAGATTATTATTTTTATGACTTGGATGAGATTTTTCCCGTATAGATTAGTTGGGAAAAAAATACCAGTCATTTTTTTTTTTTAGAAAGAAAGTAGAATCATTGTGAGAAGTGGCAACGAACGATTGTGTTGTAAAATTCTCCTACACATTGGCATCATCTCTCAGCCGATGTTTCCTACACGTTCTCATTATAAAATACTATCCCCTATACTCTATAATATCTTCTATCTATCCTTATAATACCTTTCTATATCCACTATCCTCAATGCTATTAATGTTTTAGGTAAGAATAATAATAGAGATATATATTTATTAGAGGAATTATATAAAAGTTAGATTACCCTAGTTGGCAACACTCCCACTGGTATGTGCTGCCATCACGTTACCAATCTCTGGTATTTTATTTACTTCTAACCAAAAATTATCGGTATATTTAACTCCAGGACCTCTCACTAACTAATTTTTTCTCGACATTCTATAGTTTTTTTGTGTATATACCCGAGAAGAACTTTGATACACCGCTGTGCTATGTTAAAAATAATGAAAAAATTGTGTGTGTGGGGTAGGAGAGAGAGAGAGAGAGAGAGAGAGAGAGAGAGAGAGAGAGAGAGAGAGAGAGAGAGAGAGAAGAGTTGCCATCATCCGCCAGACAATTAATTCCTTACTCAGTGAATTTGATCTTTTTTTCTTTTTTTTTCTTTCATACATAACTAATATTTGTTTTTAGTAACATTTAAACGTATATTAATAGATTTTAGGGATTATTATTATTAGGGAGGCGATGGGAGGGAGGGATTTAGTGGGAATATTGGGTTTTGTTTCTGCCAAGTGGTGCAACAACAACAACAACAACAACAACAACAACAACAACAACAACAACAACAACAATAACTAGGAATGTGGTATAAATGACCGTAAACAAATATTAATTATGTTTTATAATGACCAACTATTTTATACGTATTTTTATTTAATTAATTATTATTATTATTATTATTATTATTATTATTATTATTATTATTATTATTGTTGTATTTTCGTCTAATTGGTTCTTTTAATAAATTCTAATTAATTTGAACTTACTCTAATTTATTCTTTAACTTTATTCCGCTGCATATAATTTTTTCCATAGTTTATTTCAATTAATTTTTATTTGATTTATTTAAAATTATCTTGAATACTAATATTTCAATTTTTTCTTTTCAATTTATTTATTTATTTTGTCGTGTTTTCTCTCTCTCTCTCTCTCTCTCTCTCTCTCTCTCCCTCTCCCACTCTACTCCTCCTCCCTCTCACCCCTTCCTCTCTCGACACTTGCTCTGTAGGCCTACCAATTTGGGAGGCCTTTCTCTCTTTTGAAGTAATTGGTGAAGAGGGGGCTGTGGTGGGGAGGGGGGCGGGGGTGGGTTGTGGTGAGAGGGAATAGGGAGGGGAGGTTGTGGTTGGAAGGGGGGGTTGTGGTAGGGTGGGGGTAAAGAAGGGGCTTTAGTAGGGAGGGGAGGGGGGTGGTGGGGAGAGTGGGGGTGGTGGGGAGAGTGGGGGGTGGTGGGGAGAGTGGGGGGTGGTGGGGAGAGGGGGAGTTGTGGTGGGGAGGGTAGAGGTAAGGGGAAGGATGGAGAAAAAGAGGGGGATCTGAACTGTGTTTCTTAACAAGGCCATTCCCCTATTAACAACCCTTAAATCGGGCCGATTATAATGGAGCCAGTTGGAACTACGCCCGATTAACTTGGGCCGATTAGTTGTACCGATTAAATATAGAAGTTATTTGTACAGGATCCGATTATTTTAGCCGGATAATAACCCTTAATTAATGGTGGTGGTAGAGGGTGGTGGTAGGTAGCCGCCATGTTGGTTAATGGTGGTAGCGGTGGTAATGGTGGTAGTAGCAAGTCACCACCACCACCACCAACACTACCTATACCTACCACCACCATCACCTACCACCACCACCTACCACCACCACCAACACTACCTATACCTACCACCACCATCACCTACCACCTACCACCATCACCTACCACCACCACCTACTACCTACCACCACACAGTAGTCTCACCTCAACCACGTGATTAATATCTTATGTTATCAGTAGAACTAAACCAGCCTTTGTCTCCGCTATCTCTCTCTCTCTCTCTCTCTCTCTCAAGCGATGCCGTAGCGATGCAGGGGGCAGAGCTATACGTGGGGGCGTCTCTCTCTCTCTGGCTCTACTCACAGCTATGCTTTGGTTTATGCCGTATAGCGATGCCGTATAGCTATGTAGACGACTCTCTCTCTCTCTCTCTCTCTCTCTCTCTCTCTCTCTCAGCGATGCTTTTAGCAGTATCTGTATTCAAGTTGTAAACGTGTGAGTAAGGTGCTGACCCATGCGTAAGGTGCTGACCCATGCGTAAGGTGCTGATCCATGCCTAAGGTGCTGATCCATGCCTAAGGTGCTGACCCATGCATAGGGTGCTGACCCATGCATAAGGTGCTGACCCATGCGTAAGGTGCTGACCCATGTGTATAGTGGTGACTCGTATCGGATAGCAGCACTTTTTTCTTTTTATTTATTAGGCACCCCCCTACATCCTTGTGTAAGGTGAAGCGCAGAAGCGTTTACAGCGCCCAACAGGGAAGCATGCTAAGTTCATGCTTGCCTTTATGTCTCATGAGTTAAGGGCGTAGAAGCCTGAAGAGTCAATGGTTTATGTCTAAGCAAGTTATTGGAAGCTCCAACAACTTGTCCCTGAATACGAATTCGCAACTTTCGACTTACACCAGGTACCTACTGTGCTGCCAGGTGAACAGGGACTAATGGGGGCTAGGAAGAGTGTCCAAACAACTTCCACCGGCCCGGGAATCGAACCCATGACATCTTGCTTGCGAGGCAAGAGCGATACCGCTTCTACCGCTTCTACCACCGGCCCACGATAGCAGCACTTTGTTTTTAATATTTTTTTTCAGGTTTTGACCTTGACCTCTGACCTCTTGAACCCATAACATAGAGGGAGGTGGGAGGGGAGGGGGGGGGTGTGTCATGGCGTGCACAAGGGTGAGTTTAGACCATCATGGCTCTTATCGCTCAGGTGTTACGCCGTTTATAATGCGTAGTTGGTTATATGCGTAGAGAGAGAGAGGGGGAGATAGGTGAAAGAGAGAGAGAGAGAGAGAGAGAGAGACATGAATAGATAGAGAAGGAGATAAAGAGAGATAGATAGATAGGTTATGGTCAAGTCACACTGTAATACCGGCGCCATTTTGATTTTTTGGGGGTATTTCAGTGGTGCGGAAAAAAAACAAGATTAACAGAACCAAACAAGAGGAAATAATAAACACATTAAAACATCAAATTAATATACTATTAAAAAACAAACACACTGATGAACTAAAACACAAGGCCAAGATATGCCGCCGGATATATAACCACAAGTGTGTGTGTGTGTGTGTGTAATAATAATAATAATAATAATAATTAACGGTTTATTGAAAGAGCTTGGCAGCCAGAAGGCTGAAAATATACAGTTACATATTTGGGGAATGGGTTACGAATTACAAATAATATACAAGTAACATAAGTGACACAAATAAGACATATAATAACTTAGATGGGGAAAAGCTCAAACTACAGTTCATTTCAACATAGTGACAGTGTGTGTGTGTGTGTGTGTGTGTGTGTGTGTGTGTGTGTGTGTGTGTGTGTGTGCGTTAGTAATAGTTTCGAGAGCAATAGTAGTAGTGGTGGTGGTGGTGGTGGTGGTGGTGGTGGTAGTAGTGGTGGTGGTGGTGGTGGTGGTAGTGGTGGTGGTGGTGGTAGTGGTGGTGGTTGTGGTGGTGGTGGTGGTAGTAGTAGTAGTAGTGGTAGTAGTGGTGGTAGTGGTGGTGGTGAGAGTATCAATGTGGTAGTGGTGACAGTCGTAGCAAAATGTTACCCCCACTCACCTCCAACTCTCACTATCACCACCTACCACCTCTCACTCCTTCCCTCTCACCACCATCACCTCACCCAACCCAACCCTCCTTCCTCTTACCTGCCCCAACCCACCCTACCCCTACCTTCCCCTCCCCTACCTCTCTAAGCCCCTTACCTGTAATTCCCTCTACCTGGGCATCTCACCTGGGCATGTTATACGGGGCAGCATCACAAAGTACCCTTCCCACGCCCTCCCCCCCCCTCTCTCACCCCTCCTCACTCCCAATTGTACCTCACTGTAGTATTAAGTTCAACAAAAACTATTTATTGAAGAGTATGTGATCTCTCTCTCTCTCTCTCTCTCTCTCTCTCTCTCTCTCTCTCTCTCTCTCTCTCTCTCTCTCTCTCTCTCTCTCTCTCTCTCCTATGTGCATATATGTATGTTATGTATGTATGTATGTATGTATTATAGAACACAATTAAGCAATAAATCACCAAAGTTTCCCCCTCCCCCCAAAATCTGATTTAATTGAGAGTTTTTAATTACCATAGTCCAGGTGACATCAACTCCCTGACAGCTGTTACACACACACACACGGACTGGCGGTGAAAATAAAATACCTGTATTGATTAATTTCTCTGTCTCGATCTGAATTGTACTGTCTGTCTGTCTGTCTCAACGTCTTAGCCAGTCCGTCTGTTCACTAGCTCCTCGTTGTTTTTCCGCCTGTCTTGCGCTGTCTGTGTCTGTCTGTCTGTCTCAACGTCTTAGCCAGTCCGTCTGTTCACTAGCTCCTCGTTGTTTTTCCGCCTGTCTTGCGCTGTCTGTGTCTGTTTGTCTGTCTCAACGTCTTAGCCAGTCCGTCTGTTCACTAGCTCCTCGTTGTTTTTCCGCCTGTCTTGCGCTGTCTGTGTCTGTTTGTCTGTCTCAACGTCTTAGCCAGTCCGTCTGTTCACTAGCTCCTCGTGTTTTTCCGCCTGTCTTGCGCTGTCTGTGTCTGTCTGTATGTTTCTCTCCCTGTCTGTTCATTTGTGAATTATTTTAGTCCCGTGTTGTGTGACGTTTTGGGAGACTTCATTTGAATTTACCCAAAATACGATGTTTTAAAAAAAATTTCTTTATAAAACAAACATATTGATGTCTGTTTTATTTGAATGTCTTATTAGTATTTATTTTTATCCAACGTAGATTATTATCAGTCTGTTTCGGTTATTCATTTTTTATTCGTTATTATCTGTGTGTTTTTATTCAACATTATTGGAACCTCGTGTGATGATCGCCATGTTTATTATTAGTAATTTTGATTTCCGTTCAGCGTAAATCGATCTCTAAATGACGTCAATGTATTTTCATGAAGTAATTATCAATTTAATTATTTATTTAGGTGTTTTATATTATCTTTGTGTATTTATTCTGCATATTTATTTGAGAAATATGATGTTTTCTTGTTTACATTTGACACCAGAGCGTGATGACGTGTACGCCAGGGACTACAGCTGATACCTACGTACTATCACTGATGGCGGGCGTCCGAATCCTATCAATTTGGCTTTAGTATCACGTTACACCCTACATTGAACACCTTAATATAAAAGAGTTCACTATATCATAACTTTATTGGTTAAAAATACTACCTCTAATCTCTGTCGTCCGTTTGTTCTTCTAGAAATGTACAATTTTAGGGCGTAGATAAAGCCGAGGTCACAGTCGATGACGGGGATCAGGAGGACGTGAAGCAACAAGTGTTTGGAGGGAATCTACAGATGTTGGGCCACGTCAGTCCCGCGTTCGGACCCTCTCACGAGCTTACGAAATACGTATTTTCTCCCAAGATACATCAATTACCTCAACCTCATCTCACTTCCGTATTATTTTTACCAACGTCGAAATGATTTTGCTGTTTATGCATGAAGAAAACCCGGAACCACGAAGTAAATATGGAGAATTTCTTTGCCCAGCTGTCGTGGTCACGCGTTCGGATGAGTGAACCAATCTCACTTCACGTGGCCAGGGAAATTAAGACACCTTGATCACGTGATCCAGCGCCAACCAACCTACTAGAGTAATTTATGAATGTGACACGTACCAATACGATACTGCCAAAGTTGGTTAAAGCTTATAGGACATAATTTAACTTAACCCCACGTGAGGTATTAACTAAGCATAACTTGATCTTAGTTATACGACAAAACGTAACTTAACTTGGTCTACTTAACCTAATAATAATGAAAAGAGGCAGTAATTTATTTATTTATTATGTTGTGATAGTGAAAGGATGTGTGTGTATGGGGGGGTCACACACACACACACACACACCACCAAATGACTGTCTGTGTCGTGGAGTGGGAGGGCGTGTAAGTGGGCGTGGGAGAGGTAATTAATTATTGGCTGACGATATTATCCCTCCGTCCCATTGCTTCCTTCCCTCAATTCTCTCTCTCTCTCTCTCTCACAAGTGCTGAAGGTGATTGTTAGTGTGTGTTGGGGGATGTGTTGGAGGTTCTGTGGGAGTTGATGTTGGAGATAAACTGTTAGATAGGCTGTAGTTTAGAGGTGGAGAGAGGCACTGTAAGACGCCAGCTAGTGCCAGTGCCAGCTATTGTGTCACATCATGCACCACCAATAAAGCCAGATATAGTGCCAAATCAGGTGTCAACTGTAGTGCCAGGTCAGATGCCGAACTATAGTGCCAGATCAGGTGCCAAGATGGGTACCTGTTATAATACCAACTATAGTGCCAGGTCGGGTGCCAGGTATAGTGCCAGTGCCTCTACAGCCGGCCGCCACCACCATTACGTGAACCGGAACACTGGCTGGGGATGAACAACTATCTCCGGGTTGTGAGGGAGCTTCACCCTGGAGGTTTAGAAGCCAGAAGGACGTGAGGCCTGTTGGGTCTGGCCTCCATTCATTCGATTCAGATGTGTCACACTCCCTCCCTTCACTCCCTCCCCCACTGAGTCACACTCCCTCCACTCCCCCACTGAGTCACACTCCCTCCACTCCCTCCCTCCCTCACTGAGTCACACTCCCTCCCTCCCTCATTGAGTCACACTCCCTCACTCCCTCCCTCCATCACTGAATCAAACTCCCTTCACTCCCTCCCTCACTGAGTCACACTCCCTCCCTCACTGAGTCACACTCCCTCCCTCACTGAGTCACACTCCCTCCACTCCCTCTCTCATTGAGTCACACTCCCTCCACTCCCTCCCTCCCTCATTGAGTCACACTACCTCCCTCCCTCATTGAGTCACACTCCCTCCCCTCACTAAGTCAAACTCCCTCCACTCCCTCCCTCACTGAGTCACACTCCCTCCACTCCCTCCCTCCCTCACTGAGTCATACTCCCCTCCCTCCCTCCCTCATTGAGTCACTCCCTCCACTCCCTCCCTCCCTCACTGAGTCAAACTCCCTCCACTCCCTCCCTCACTGAGTCACACTCCCTCCACTCCCTCCCTCCCTCACTGAGTCAAACTCCCTCCACTCCCTCCCTCACTGAGTCACACTCCCTCCACTCCCTCCCTCACTGAGTCACACTCCCTCCACTCCCTCCCTCCCTCATTGAGTCACTCCCTTCTTCACTGATCACTCCTACACTCCTTCCCTCCCTTAGTGAATCACTCCTCCTCTCGACACTCCCTCCCTCCAACTTCCCACCTTCCTCACTTCCTACTCCATCTCTCTCTCCCTCCCTACTCCATCTCTCCCTCCCTCCCTACTCCATCTCTCCCTCCCTCCCCAGTACACACCGCCAGTGTCTCCCACCAGTCAGTCACCGCCCGTGTATCACAGTTTCTTACTTATATATACCTACATCTTTATTATTATTATTATTATTATTATTATTGTTATTATTATTATTATTATTATTATTATTATTATTACACTGAAATGCTTATTTCTGCGCAGTGCACTAATGTAATTCACCACGTGGTACACTGTAATCCACCACGTGGCACACTAATTCACTACGTGGTACACTAATCCACCACGTGGTACACTAAGTCACCACGTGGTACATTAATCCACCACGTGGCACACTGTAATCCACCACGTGGTTCACTGTAATCCACCACGTGGTACACTGTAATCCACTACGTGGTATACTAATCCACCACGTGGTACACTGTAATCCACCACATGGTTCACTGTAATTCACCCCGCGGTACACTGCAATTCACCACGTGGTACACTGTAATCCACCACGTGGTACACTGTAATTCACCACGTGGTACACTAATTCACCACGTGGTACACTGTAATCCACCACGTGGTACATTGATTCACCACGTGGTACACTGTATTCCACCACGGTGTACACTGTAATTCACCACGTGGTACACTGTAATCCACCACGTGGTACAGTAATCCACCACGTGGTGTAATATATCGAGAAAAAGTAACACATTGTTCCAAGAAAATAATTGTCAGTATTCTTCGTACAAGATAATTTACTGTATATATTTTTTCATTAATTTTCTACTTTTGTCAATAGTGTCATCTTGTACGAGGAAATATTCAGATAAAATAAGTTAAATTTACCAAGAATATAAACTTCATAATTTGTATAGGACAAAATATTTTTATAAACCATTGTTATTTCAATTAATTTTTAAGCCCGTACCCCCTGTGTAAACAATATAAGCAGGTGTTGTCTTTGAGCGTAACTCAGGCATATAAAAGCAATAGTAAATTTTAAGTTTGTTACCTCGTCATAAAAATATATTAGTGTTTGTGAATAGTTTAAAATTTTAGTCCTGTAGTCTCTTGATCAAAATGAAAACACCACTCCTATGAATACGTAAAGAAAACAGACGAGCCAGCAGATAGGCCTTCCCTCCCTCGATCACTCCGTCTCGTTAGTGCCTATATAAACATTACCTCGCCTAGCCTCGCTCTCACGTTACCAAGAGGAAGAAATGTGAGACTTGTACATAGATGAGGGTACGACGTGTGAGAAGTTTCTAGGTAATCCTCCTCTACATCTTGGGGGTGGGGAGTGGGGTTGGGTTGGGTGGGTAGGTGGGTGGGTGGGTTTCCTTGGCTCTCGATGTCTGACTAAGATACCGACTTAGAACATGGCCGACGACGGTGGGGAGGTGGGAGGGGGGGGGGGGGGGAGGAGGCGAGAGTCATAGAAAGTGGAGTGTAGGTCCCTGTTTTGCATGGCCAACTGTACTAAATTGTGTCTAGGCGGGCGGGTGGGTCCATTCGTATTTTTTATATTTTTCTCTGGGATTTTACCATTTTATTGTATATGATTTAGTAATGTTTTTTTTTAATGAATTACAGCATATATTATTTTTGTGGAGGTATTATAATTAGAAAGTATTATTATTATTTTTAATGAACTTAATTTCTTATACTCACCTGGATGAGAGTATGTTTACCTGATATGTATATGTTAATTAAGTTTCTCACGTCTTTCTCTTATTTCTTCAGATCCTGTAACTCACATGGCTGTAATCACCTGGCTATAATCAACTGGCTGTAATCAATTGGCTGTAACTCACCTGGCTGTAAGGTAGGTTAATCAGTGACCTCGTTTTGGTAGTTAACTTATCTTATTGATAATTCCCTATCTCCGTATACCCAGGGTACAGTAATAGGTGAAGGTACAAATGTAACAGCATATCTTAGGGTACAATGTTTAGGTGACAACGAATGTAGGGAAAAACTCTGATTAGGGTGAGGGGAGGGGCCAGGTCAACCTAACCTAACCTAACTTATCCTAACCTAACCTAACCTAACTTTACCTAACCTAACCTAACCTAACCTAACTTTACCTAACCTAACCTAACCTAACTTTACCTAACCTAACCTAACCTGCCAATTGTATCATTCTTTCCTAGTGACAAATTTTCCGAGTACAGTATACCGTTAATAACACCGGAATACAAAATTAACCTGATGTAATACAGTGCAGATAGAAGTTTACAGCACCAGGGTACAGTACAGAGTTAACATGATGTAACACTCATAGTACAGGATTAGGTTAACATGTGGTTGCGACATAAGAACTAACATAATGTGATAATGTTAATTTATTTTTATTGTATTAACATTCATTCAGTAAAGAAAATAAAAGAGTATAATTACGTTACGTCTTTGTTTTTATTTATTTTTATTTTTGTTGTTGTTGTTCTTCTTCTTCTTCTTATTATTATTATTATTATTATTATTATTATTATTATTATTATTATTATTATTATTATTATTATATATCAAAAGACTAATATAAAAATAATTGTCATGTAAACTTTTTAAAATTTCCCAAGAACAAACAATGATAACAAAAATACTGTTCCTTGTAATCCTGTAATGATCCCCCTGGTAGGTCTGGTACAGGACTACAGGACACGTTGTAATGCTGTAATGATCCCCCTGGCAGGTCTGGTACAGGACTACAGGACACCTTGTAATCCTGTAATGATCCCCCTGGTAGGACGGGTACAGGACTACAGGACACGTTGTAATCCTGTAATGATCCCCCTGGTAGGACGGGTACAGGACTACAGGACACGTTGTAATCCTGTAATGATCCCCCTGGTAGGACGGGTACAGGACTACAGGACACGTTGTAATCCTGTAATGATCCCCCTGGTAGGACGGGTACAGGACTACAGGACACGTTGTAATCCTGTAATGATCCCCCTGGTAGGACGGGTACAGGACTACAGGACACCTTGTAATCCTGTAATGATCCCCCTGGTAGGACGGGTACAGGACTACAGGACACGTTGCTTTTATCATTATAGAAACCTGACAAGAATTTAATATTATTTACCTACTAACAGCAAGTGTGGTTAGGTTAGGATGAGTTGAATTAGGTTAAAGTTGGTTAAAATAGGTTAAGTAACATTAGTGAATTCTGTATCATAACCATGGTGGCAGATGTACCGTTATCATGGTGGCAGGTGTACCGTAATCATGGTGTCATGTGTACCGTAATCATGGTGGCAGGTGTACCGTAATCATGGTGGCAGGTGTACCGTAATCATGGTGCCAGGTGTACCGTAATCATGGTGTCATGTGTACCGTAATCATGGTGGCAGGTGTACCGTAATCATGGTGGCAGGCGTACCGTAATCATGGTGGCATGTGTACCGTAATCATGGTGGCAGGTGTACCGTAATCATGGTGGCAGGTGTACCGTAATCATGGTGGCAGGTGTACCGTAATCATGGTGCCAGGTGTACCGTAATCATGGTGGCAGGTTTACCGTAATCATGGTGGCAGGCGTACCGTAATCATGGTGGCATGTGTACCGTAATCATGGTGGCATGTGTACCGTAATCATGGTGGCAGGTGTACCGTAATCATGGTGCCAGGTGTACCGTAATCATGGTGGCAAGTTTACCGTAATCATGGTGGCATGTGTACCGTAATCATGGTGGCAGGTGTACCGTAATCATGGTGCCAGGTGTACCGTAATCATGGTGGCAAGTTTACCGTAATCATGGTGGCAGGCGTACCGTAATCATGGTGGCATGTGTACCGTATTCATGGTGGCATGTGTACCGTAATCATGGTGGCAGGTGTACCATAATCATGGTGATAGGTGTACCGTAATCATGGTGGCAGGTGTACCGTAATCATGGTGGCATGTTTACCGTAATCATGGTGGCAGGTGTACCGTAATCATGGTGGCAGGTGTACCGTAATCATGGTGGCAGGTGTACTGTAATCATAATCATAGTGGCAGGTGTACCATAATCATGGTGGCAGGTGTACCGTAATCATGGTGGCAGGTATACTGTAATCATGGTGGCAGATGTACTGTAATCATGGTGGCAGGTGTACCGTAATCATGGTGGCAGGTGTACCGTAATCTTGGTGGCAGGTGTACCGTAATCTTGGTGGCATGTGTACCGTAATCATGGTGGCAGGTGTACCTCACAGTGTCATACTGAACAGGCAGGAACGAAAATATGCCGAAATTTACGGGATTTTCACGCCATGTTTGGGTGTAGTCAGCCTGGGAGTGTTGCCACCACCACAACACCTACCCCACAACACCCACCCCCCACCACCACAACACTCACCCCCACCACCACAACACCCACCCCACACCACCCTACCCCCCCACCACCACAACACCCACCCCCCACCACCACAACACTCACCCCCACAATACTCACCCCCACCACCACAACCCCACCCCCACAACACCCACCCCACACCACCCTACCCCCCCACCACCACAACCCCACCCCACACCACCCACCCCCCACCACCACAACACTCACCCCCACCCCACTACCACAACCCCACCCCACACCACCCACCCCCACCACCACAACACTCACCCCCACACCACCACAATACTCACCCCACACCACCACAACCCCACCCCACACCACCACAACACCCACCCCACACCACCACAACACTCACCCCCACACCACTCACCCCCACAATACTCACCCCACACCACCACCACAACACTCACCCCCACACCACCACAACCCCACCCCACACCACCCACCCCACTACAACCCCATCCCATACCACCACAACACCCACCCCACCACCACAACCCCACCCCACACCACCACCACAACCCACCCCCCTCCACCACAACCCCACCCCAGCACCACAACCCACCCCCCACAACACGCTACCCCCTCCCCACACAACCACAACACCCAGCCCCCACCACCACAACCCACCTCCCCACCACCACAACACTCGCCCCCCCACCACCACAACACTGGCCCCCCACCACCACAACACTGGCCCCCCACCACCACAACACTGGCCCCCCACCACCACAACACTGGACCCCCACCACCACAACACTGGCCCCCCACCACCACAACACTCGCCCCCCACCACCACAACACTGGCCCCCACCACCACAACACTTTCTCCCCACCACCACAACACTGGCCCCCCACCACCACAACACTGGCCCCCCACCACCACAGCACTGGCCCTCCACCACCACAACACTCGTCCCCCACCACCACAACACTCGCCCCCCACCACCACAACACTGGCCCCCCCCCACCACCACAGCACTGGCCCCCCACCACCACAACACTCGCCCCCCCACCACCACAACACTGGCCCCCACCACCGCAGCCCACCTCCCCACCACCACAACACTCGCCCCTCCCCACCACCACAACACTCGCCCCCCACCACCACAACACTCGTCCCCCACCACCACAACACTCGTCCCCCACCACCACAACACTCACCCCCCACCACCACAACACTCGCCCCCAACCACCACAACACTGCCCCCACCACCACAACACTCGTCCCCCACCACCACAACACTCGTCCCCCACCACCACAACACTCGTCTCCCACCACCACAACACTCCTCCCCCACCACCACAACACTCACCCCCACCACCACAACACTCGCCCCACCACCACAACACTCGCCCCCAACCACCACAACACTGCCCCCCCCCCTTGTTTACAATGTACAGTTGTCAGTTAATGCATATTTTTAGGGCGTGGATCACCTAGGTGTGTGTGTGTGTGTGTGTGAGGGTTGGTAGTAGGAAATGTGTCCAGGTGTTAGGTTGGCATCACTGTAGGGCCGGGCCTGGTCCCACTGAGGAATGTGAGCAGCCAAACACCTCAGAAGGCTTCATTCCTTTCTAGAAAGTCCTGCGCTGAATCCTCCCCCGTCGTATCCTGTTGTTTATATCATAATGGCTGTGCTTTTTTATGGGGTGAGACGGAGGGGGGTAGTGGGGGGGTGTTGGAGAGAGGTGGAGGGTGTGGGTGAGGGAGGGGGTGTTGGTGGTGGAGGAGGTAGCGACACCCGGCACTCTGGGGAGGAGATGGTGCACTGACCGGCCTTGTATGCCATGTGAGGCAAGGACCCGCAGGTTGGTACGCCTGACCACACTCACCCAGCAGGTGCAGCCAGGTTGGCACTACTGGCAGATGTCTATCGTTCGGGTCCGCGTCTCCGTCGGCGACTTGGGATCAGGAAGTGGTGGAAACTTTCTCGATATTAAACATACCTGTGGTTCACTTGGACGTAATTACCCGACAGGTGTTTAACTGGGAGTTAATACGGTTGAAAATCGTTGATTTTTTTCGGGAAGTGGAGGAAGTGGTGGCGGCTGCGGAGGGACTCGGAGGAGGTGGAGTCAATGGCCTCTGGGTGGCCGAGTGGACGATGTTAAACGATAAGTTGCGTATTTACATACCAGTCCTCACATTCTGGGCTGCCGATGGGAATATCTTGTGGGCGCCTACAGGTGAGCGCTGAATGAAAATTAGGGAGAAATCATGTCTGGCAGGACTTCCTTGTTGGGGCCACCACCGCCGCATAGAAAATGGGATGACGGCTGTGAGAGAAAATGGTTGAGCGGTCTGGATATTACGGGACACACTTAGGTATTCTGAGTGAGTCATGACGCGCGCTGCTTCCCTCTTCCACTATATACCAACACTACACTGCACACCTGTACCAACACTACACTGCACACCTGTACCAACACTATATTACACACCTGTACCAACACTACACTGCACACCTGTACCAACACTACATTACACACCTGTACCAACACTACATTACACACCTGTACCAACACTACATTACACACCTGTACCAACACTACACTGCACACCTGTACCAACACTACATTACACACCTGTACCAACACTACATTACACACCTGTACCAACACTACATTGCACACCTGTAACAACACTACATTACACACCTGTACCAACACTACAATACACACCTGTACCAACACTACAATACACACCTGTACCAACACTACATTACACACCTGTACCAACACTACACTACACACCTGTACCAACACTACATTACACACCTGTACCAACACTACAATACACACCTGTACCAACACTACATTACACACCTGTAACAACACTACATTACACACCTGTACCAACACTACAATACACACCTGTACCAACACTACATTACACACCTGTACCAACACTACATTACACACCTGTAACAACACTACATTACACACCTGTACCAACACTACACTGCACACCTGAACCAACACTACACTACACACCTGAACCAACACCACATTACACACCTGTACCAACACTACATTACACACCTGTAACAACACTACACTACACACCTGTACCAACACTACACTACACACCTGTAACAACACTACATTACACACCTGTAACAACACTACATTACACACCTGTAACAACACTACATTACACACCTGTACCAACACTACATTACACACCTGTACCAACACTACACTACACACCTGTACCAACACTACACTACACACCTGTATCAACACTACACTACACACCTGTACCAACACTACATTACACACCTGTACCAACACTACATTACACACCTGTACCAACACTACACTGCACACCTGTACCAACACTACACTACACTACACACCTGCACCAACACTACATTACACACCTGTACCAACACTACACTACACACCTGTAACAACACTACACTACACACCTGTACCAACACTACACTACACACCTGTACCAACACTACATTACACACCTGTACCAACACTACACTGCACACCTGTACCAACACTACGGCAGGAACCCAGAGCGACAATTACTCAGAGCTGTCAGTCAGTCATTGTGGCTCATGTGTCGCACTGTACCACACCACCACAAGACACTATCACCACCACACCACCATAAGACACTATCACCACCACACCACCATAAGACACTGTCACCACCACAAGACACTATCACCACCACACCACCACAAGATACTATCACCACCACACCACCATAAGACACTATCACCACCACACCACCATAAGACACTATCACCACCACACCACCATAAGACACTATCACCACCACACCACCACAAGACACTATCACCACCACACCACCATAAGACACTATCACCACCACACCACCACAAGACACTATCACCACCACACCACCATAAGACACTATCACCACCACACCACCACAAGACACTATCACCACCACACCACCATAAGACACTATCACCACCACACCACCATAAGACATTCACCACCACACCACCATAAGACACTATCACCAACACACCACCATAAGATACTATCACCACCACACCACCAATAGGGTGTGACAGTTGCACCAACTTTGTCCTACAATGCTGTTCAAAATTTTGGTGTTGCATGTTGACATATATAATACCCACGTGCAATTTTTTGAAGTTTCATGCATATTTGAGTGAGTTCCAGCAATTTGAAAAATAGCGATTTTGCTCATACGGCACACACGCCTATATGTGAGATTACACAGCCATCATAAGGGATATTAACACAAATCATTTGCCTGTCTTAATTAAAAGCTGTTATTATTAACACAAAAAAGTTAATCATTCTTATTCTCTCATGGTACATTAAGGGGTTTTATCATATATTCACAAGGTATTATTTCTCTAGAGCAAGAAACCATGATTTCTGTTCGGAAACAGATGATCGTTTGCGCTGATTAGGAACGCGGAGTCTGTCATTTTCAACTACTTGAAGGACTTCTTGAAAGCGCTCCTCATCCCTGGCAACATTAAGAAAGTCATGGCAAAGTTTTACACCACGCTCTGCAGCCTCATTGACGACCTGAAGCTTGTCCACAACCCGTCTCATGTTCAGGTAGTCGTCATGATCCGCCCATTCACTGGCTGGACTGTGGAGAAACTGATAGGGCATGCCTAAAATGGTGAAGAACCGCCTTGAGTCAGGCCCAATTAGGTCCACCAGGGCAGTGCCACTTTCTGGGACAGGGGGAAGGTATGGCTTTCCATAGCCCCCATGATTAAGCCCCACTCTCTTAGTAACTTCAGTGCCTTCATGGCAAAGAAGGGCCTTCCTCATCTCCTCTTTTGTCCTTTCTTGTACTTGGGACGAGAACAATGCCAGTGGGGCCAACTCCTCAGTTAGGTACCAAGTGAGTCTACCGAGTGCCACACGTGCTTTGTCAACTATTGTGGCGTCATATGGGGCAAATTCAGCCAAGGTTTCGACCAAATTCAAGTCATTCAGTGGCGCACTTGCTGGAACGGGGCAAACAATCCACCATGGGACATAACCAGCGACCGTGAACACAACAAACCGTTCTAACTTGCTGATTTGACTTTTAGTCACAACCTCGGCTTTGGGAAACTGCTCTTTGATCTGGCCTGACAAAAGAACAATCTTGAGGGTATAGAGCAGTTTAGCCATCCACCTTGCTTTGTGAAGTGCGCCGGGGTAGACCATCGTGAAGTTCACTGGCTCGGAGCCTTTAGTTACAAGCAGCAGACAAAGCTCTACCAGCTCCTTGTAGTCGCCACGTGTAAATGGTTGGGCTAGAGATTCACGGAAGAAGTCAGCCATCCCCTGCTGGCGCTCCTCAAACACTCCAGGCATTGCGGGGTAGTAGTAGTTATTTTTTTCATTGTACGCCAGTTGAGAGAGATGGGTCTTGAACCTAGAAATACAATTATTGGGATTATTGTATTTCGTACTAATCTATAATATTGTTTTAGGGGCATTAAGACTGATAAGAACGATCATTTGCTTGGTGTTAGTATATCTTATAAGTCTAATAAAAGAACTTCCACTAAATTTGTTCATTAGATAATAATATTCCTTGTTATTTTGTGAAGCCGACGGAGATAGCTCTAACATGCACCGATCTCCAAGAAAATTTACAGGGGTGTTTCCTTGATAAATACACAACACTAAAACTGTGAACATCATTGTAGGGCCATTTTTTTTATTTTTGGAGGGCAACGGTCACACCCTAACCACCATAAGACACTATTACCACCACACCACCATAAGACACTATCACCACCACACCACCATAAGACACTATCACCACCACACCACCATAAGACACTATCACCACCACACCACCATAAGACACTATCACCACCACACTACCATAAGACACTATCACCACCACACTACCATAAGACACTATCACCACCACACCACCATAAGACACTATCACCACCACACCACCATAAGACACTATCACCACCAAACTATAAAGACACTATCACCACCACACTACTAAGACACTATCACCACCACACTACTAAGACACTATCACCACCACACCACCATAAGACACTATCACCACCACACTACCATAAGACACTATCACCACCACACCACCATAAGACACTATCACCACCACACTACTAAGACACTATCACCACCACACTAATAAGACACTATCACCACCACACCACCATAAGACACTATCACCACCACACCATCATAAGACACTATCACCAACACAGTACTAAGACACTATCACCACCACACCACCATAAGACACTATCACCACCATAAGACACTACAAAGACAATGTCACCACCATTACTAATACACTCTCACCACCACATAACACCACTATACACCACCATAATGCACCAACACCACCAGAACCACACCATCACACTCCACCACTACCACACTTCACCACACGCCACTACCACCACTACCAACACACACCTCTACCACCAACACACACCACTACCACCAACACACACCACTACCACCAACACACACCACTACCACCAACACACACCACTACCGCCACCACACACCACTACCACCAACACACACCACTACCACCACCACACACCACTACCACCAACACGCACCACTACCGCCACCACACACCACTACCACCAACACACACCACTACCACCAACACACACCACTACCACCAACACACACCACTACCGCCACCACACACCACTACCACCAACACACACCACTACCACCAACACATACCACTACCACCACCACACACCACTACCACCACCACACACCACTACCACCACCACACACCACTACCACCACCACACACCACTACCACCACCACACACCACTACCACCACCACACACCACTACCACCAACACACACCACTACCACCAACACACACCACTACCACCACAACACACCACTACCACCACACACACCACTACCACCAAAACACACCACTACCACCACCACACACCACTACCACCAACACACACCACTACCGCCACCACACACCACTACCACCACCACACACCACTACCACCACCACACACCACTACCACCACCACACACCACTACCACCAACACACACCACTACCACCACCACACACCACTACCACCACCACACACCACGACCACCAACACACACCACTACCACCACCACACACCACTACCACCACCACACACCACTACCACCACCACACACCACTACCACCACCACACACCACTACCACCAACACACACCACTAACACCAACACACACCACTACCACCACCACACACCACTACCACCAACACACACCACTACCACCACCACACACCACTACCACCACCACACACCACTAACACCACCACACACCACTACCACCAACACACACCACTACCACCACCACACACCACTACCACCACCACACACCACTACCACCACCACACACCACTACCACCAACACACACCACTACCACCACCACACACCACTACCACCAACACACACCACTACCACCACCACACACCACTACCGCCACCACACCACCACCACCACATTCCACCACAACTATCATCACACACACACACACACACACACACACACACACTGATAGTCGTAGTCTTTCAGTAGTCCGAATAGTCTTTCCTCATAGTATTAATAGTCCAGAAGTCCCACTACTCCTTTCCGCTCCCCTCCCCTCCTTCTTCCCCTCCCCTCCTTCTTCCCCTCCCCTCCTTTCCCCTCCTCTCCCTTCACTCCCTCCCTCACTTTTCTATCTCCACCCCTCTCTCTCCCTCCTTCACCCCTCTCTCCCCCTCCTTCACCCCTCTCTCCCTCCTTCACCCCTCTCTCCCTCCTTCACCCCTCTCTCTCCCTCCTTCACCCTCTCTCCCCCTCCTTCACCCCTCTCTCCCTCCCTCACCCCTCCCTCTCCCCAACCCCTCCTTTTCCTCACCCCCACCCTTCCCTCACTCCCCCCTCTACCCCCCCCAGCCCCCCAGCTCTCACACACTTGTTGCCGGTGAAGCTTAAAACATCTGTTCCGATTTATCTTGAGAGCAGATGTGCACAGTCCATTTCGTACCACATGTGTACAGGTGTTTGGTTAAAGGCCACCTGTTTAAACCCCCTCACCTGTTTAAACCCTCTCACCTGTTTAAACCCCTCACCTGTTTAAACCCCTCACCTGTTTAAACCCCCTCACCTGTTTAAACCCCTCACCTGTTTAAACCCCTCACCTGTTTAAACCCCTCACCTGTTTAACCCCCTACCTGTTTTAACCCCCTCACCTGTTTAAACCCCTCACCTGTTTAAACCCCTCACCTGATTAAACCCCTCACCTGTTTAAACCCCTCACCTGATTAAACCCCTCACCTGTTTAAACCCCTCACCTGTTTAAACCCCTCACCTGTTTTAACCCCCTCACCTGTTTAAACCCCTCACCTGTTTTAACCCCCTCACCTGTTTAAACCCCTCACCTGTTTAAACCCCTCACCTGATTAAACCCCTCACCTGTTTAAACCCCTCACCTGATTAAACCCCTCACCTGTTTAAACCCCTCACCTGTTTAAACCCCTCACCTGTTTAACCCCCTACCTGTTTTAACCCCCTCACCTGTTTAAACCCCTCACCTGTTTAAACCCCTCACCTGATTAAACCCCTCACCTGTTTTAACCCCTCACCTGTTTAAACCCCCTCCTGTATACACTTAAATATATATCATTATATTTTTTTTTTTTTTAGGGGGCGAGAAATCCATCAGTTATTGAATCACAAATTTTGTCAATAATCACATTAGTGTTATGACTCGTTATTACATTTTTTACATTAAAGGATTAGTGGAACTTTTATCAATCACTTCGCCATTTTTTGTATCCTAATCCTAGTCACACACACACACACACACACACACACACACACACACACACACACACACACACACACACACACACACATATATATATATATATATATTCTCTCTCTCTCTCTCAAGTATTCTGTACACTGATCACACTTGAAGTCTGAGGGTGAAAGAGGAACAGTGTGTGGACGCCTGAGATAACAACCCGCACCGTGTGTCAGTGAAGGGGGTGAAGGGTGTGGTGTGGTGTGGTGTAGCTCTGTGATGGTCCTCTGATAATGTGTTACAAATACGGCTAATCCATCATGGCTGAGTTTGGTAATGAAGTTTGGATTTTGATGTCGAGTCGAGATCCCTGAGTTGTTTTATGTTTGTACACGACCAGGGGGGGGGGGGGGGGGGGCGGTGTGTGTGTGTGTGTGTGTGTGTGTGTGTGTGTGTGTGTGTGTGTGTGTGTGTGTGATTGATGTCCAGTTTGTTCAGTTGGTGATAAACAGATGATACATTTTCCTCTCTCTCTCTCTCTCTCTCTCTCTCTCTCTCTCTCTCTCGTTTTATTTATCCTCGTGTAATGATAACTGATGTTGACACGACGACCAGCTATGTGTGTTTGTTTGTTTGTCTGTTCGCTTCTTGTTCAAAGTTAATATAACCGGAAAACAATAACAGCAAAACTCTAAGATGTAAATATTGTTTGAACCTTTAGTCTACCCTTCCAAAGTATTACATTTTATAGAGTGTAAAATATGTGTAACTTACGGGAAATACACGTGTTTTATTTACTGAAGTGTTTGTAAATAGATAAAACAAAATTACCACATGTAGACCAAACATCTTGAACAGAAAAAATAATGTGTTATTTGCTAAAGAACATACGATTTGTACTTAAAATATTGGGCTCTATTTTCACTAAAGATTAAGTATATTTTCACCCTTTAACACTCTCCCGGGGGGGGGGGGGGGTACTCGTGTATTCCCCTATTGACAGTATAAGTAACTTACAATATATGACACAATTAAGTATGTTTATAATTTAAATAACTATTAGTCAAAAACACCTGTGCACAAATCTGATTAAGTAGAAATGTTTTATACCCTCTAAAAACAACCCTGTTTATTCATCTGCTGGCTCTATGTATCGTGTGACTTTTATTAAAACTTAAAGGATGACAAATAAGTGAACTTCGATTTGTAAACACGAAGCACTGCATGAAATAGATTGTTTACATTTAGAATAACTCTTTAATGCCACCAGAACACAAACTATAGACATTTTAGAGAAGAAATTGTCATATATACACATTTAACTATAATATAAACCAATAATATGTTAATTTATATGATTAACAGAACACAGGAAAGACGAAAAGGCGCCACGGACAGTCGTTACTTATATACGACCGCCAGAATAGTTATACTTTGGTTACCCATAAAAATGACTTCCCATTCTCTTCGTTTTCTATGACGTGTATTGGGAGCGGCTGATAGAAAATGGGAAACTAGTCGGGGGTAACTTGTCTATTTGTGAGAGCTGCGCAACTTCCTTTTACCACCAAGTTATAAGAGTATACCAATATGATATTCCTTTATTATTTTCTACCTAACAACAGCCATTAGAGGCTGATGGTATGATAGGTTAATAGATTAAAATATGATTGATAAATAGATTGACAACATGATAGATGACTAGATTGATAACATGATAGATACAGTACAGTAGACTTTTTTTTTTTTTTTTTTTTTTTAACAGGCATTAGCCCACCCGGGCACAGGTCATTTTATGACCCACATCAAGGCCTGGGGGGGGGGGGGGGTCGAAAATATACAATAATAATAATAATAATAATAATAATTAATAACATTTTATATAAATAATAATAATAATAATAATAAAGAGCCACAAATAAATGCAAAAATTAAAAAATATATCAAGAGTGAGAAACAATATATGTATGTTGTGTTGTCAAAGTAAGAGAAACAATTGAGACCCTGCAATTATGTGTAAACGAGGCAGAAAGTTAGATCAGCAACCTGGGACTTGGTCACATATGGCAGCAGGGTCTACCATTAGACAACACATTATGCTTCCAATATCTTCCCAGGCGGTAGTACCTCCCTGTTTGGTAAAACCATAAGACAACAAAATACCACAAAAATTCTAACCATGGACACGAAACTGAGAGTGAACGAGGAGGTGAGGCGGCTCTTGAAGCTCACTATCTTAACTGCGCACTGGACCACTCTTAAGGCTGTCTTCGCTGGTAATTGCGCGCGCGTGTGTGTATGTGTGTGTGTGTGTGTGTGTGTGTGTGTGTGTGTGTGTGTGTGTGTGTGTGTGTGTGTGTGTGTGTGTGTGTGTGTGTGTGTGTGTGTGAAATCCACCACTCCATCTAACCTCCACACACAAGAGTCTTTCACCATCTAAGGACCTCATGCCACTCAGTAAATTCATCTGCCATTATGTAAAGCCAAGATCATATGCTGCAAGTGGTGGGTCATTGTTTACACTCGATGTTGATTGATAGCTCCACCTTACGTAGTGTGGCACAGAAGGGTTATTTTGGTGGGATGAATCAGCTATTAGTTTGGATTGAAGAAAGTGGTGTGTAAATTGAACCCTTTCTTTCTGTAATGGTGTGTGTGTGTGTGTGTGTGTGTGTGTGTGTGTGTGTGTGTGTGTGTGTGTGTGTGTGTCTGGCGTATATTCCCACGGGTCAGTACAATTCCTATGGGGGGGTTAAGCTTACATCAGAACCATCACCTTTTTTTTCCTCTGCATTTTAAGACCCTCAAAGATGCCGCCTGACCAAAGAAATAAACCTCCTTCCTCCTTCTCCTTGAAGAATAAAAAACATGAAATGGAAGAGAAAGAAGAGGAGGGAGAAGAAAAGGAAAGAGCAGGAGAAATAAATCTTCTTGGCCCTTCTCAATATCTCCTTGAAAAACAATAACACGTGAGAGGAAATAAGAAGGAGAGGAATAGGAAGAGAAGAGGAAAGATGAAGATGAGGTGATAGAATACGAAGAAGAAGAAGAAATAAATCTTAGTCCTCCTTGAAAAAAAAGACACACACACACACACACGAATGCGAAGAAGAGGAGGGGGGGTGGGTGGGAGGAAAGGGTGGGTGGGTGAAGTGAGTGTAGCCAGATTTCACGCCTAAATTTAGAAGGGGTGAACACTTGAAACAATTGACTTGGGAGGAGCGTTAAGACAAGTGTTTGGTCTGGTAATGTGAAATAGAGACAAAGTGACGACACGAGAGCTTCTTCTACTTCTTCTTCTACTTCTTCTTCTTCTTCTTCTTCTTCTTCTTCTTCGTTAGCTGAAGCTTCATTGAGGATTCTTTAAGGCTTCGAGTGTGGTTTCATTTATTGGTTTTCGTTGAGGCTTCATTTATAGGTTTAAGATATCATTAAAAAGGGTTCATTAGGAGGTTTTATAATGAGGCTTCACTAAGAGGCTTCACAGAGATACTTCATTAATTTAGAAGCTTCCTTAACAGGCTTCACCCACAAAATAGCCCTGGGCCATATTTAAACACTTTTTAATGTACACCGATTTAAGCCTTTACTGGATGGGTTTTATTATAGCAAGTTAAGGTCACCCCTTGAGTGTAGGTCTGACCCAAACACGGAAGGTCCTTTTTAGAGGTGGGCGGGGGTGGGGGGGGGAATAGGTCCCCTTCGTCGCTTCAGGGAAAGTTCAACTGTGACTTCATATAGAGAGGGACCTTTTTTGGTTGGTTAAGTTCAGAACTGATGTCACGTAGAGAAGGACCTTTTGTTAAGTTCATATCTTGACGTCATTTAGCGATATTATCTGTATAACTCTTACGTCATACGGAGATCAAATCAATTTTTTGCGACATCAGACCATGGTCACGTTATCGTTGATATGGTCCTTAAGGCGGTACGAGGAATTTAGTCCCGGGTGTTGCAGAGGCTGATATCGTGGCCCGGCGGCTGTGATATCAAATTGCCGTAACACAAGGGGGAAGATATTTTGACTCCTGCAGCTATTAGTCCGTATCGTAGTGGGCGCCGTCAAGGGTGTGTGTGTGTGTGTGTGTGTGTGTGTGTGTGTGTGTGTGTGTGTGTGTGTGTGTGTGTGTTGACAACCCTTGATTTACAGAGGTATGTTTGGTTTGATTGGGGTCTATAAGGTCTGGGGCCTGTTTGTCCACTTACTAATATATTTTAATAGGAACGCCTACCCCTTTATCCTCCTCCTCCTCCTCCTCCACCTCCTCCCAGTGCGGCACAGTGTCAAGTAGTGCCGGGGCGCGTGACTAATGAAGGCAACGCGTCATACGTTTTTCTGTTAATGAGGAACGACTTTTCCTCACCTCCTGGCCTCCTCCTCTTCCTTTTCGTCCTCCTCCTTTTCGTCCTCCCCCTTTTCCTCCTCCCCCTTTTCCTCCTCCTCCTTTTCCTCCTCCTCTTCCTGGTGGTGGTGCAACAATGGTGTAACACGAAACGTTTCCTTGTTGACGAGTGTGGTGTAGTAAGAATCACAGCTCACCATCACCAACAATTTCACCACCAACACCATACCAAATACAACAACTTCCACCAACAACATGTTTCACTACCACCACCATCAACACCACCACCAGCCACCATTAACACCACCACCAGCCACCATTAACACCACCACCAGCCACCATTAACACCACCACCAGCCACCATTAACACCACCACCAGCCACCATTAACACCACCACCAGCCACCATCAACACCACCACCAGCCACCATTAACACCACCACCAGCCACCATTAACACCACCACCAGCCACCATTAACACCACCACCAGCCACCATTAACACCACCACCAGCCACCATTAACACCACCACCAGCCACCATCAACACCACCACCAGCCACCATTAACACCACCACCAGCCACCATTAACACCACCACCAGCCACCATTAACACCACCATTAACACCACCACCAGCCACCATTAACACCACCACCAGCCACCATCAACACCACCACCAGCCACCATTAACACCACCACCAGCCACCATCAACACCACAACCAGCCACCCATAACTCGCCATCTCCACCTCCGGAAATCCCTGGGCCAGGGCGGCTCGCTCCTGCCGGCCACTACAATGATGGTTTATCGTCGAGACGATCTCCAGGCGCAGTGACGCATGCGCACTGCCCCTCTGGCACGGATAAGAAGGATTGTTCGGGGTCCCTGTTCTGCAACATTTCACGCCCCGGTTTTTTGCCCTGGGGCACTGTCGTCTGCACTTGTCCAATGGCGGTGTTTTGTTTACATGGTGACGTCACGCTGGGACGGAGTATTCCCACCAACAATGATTGGTCAGCTGGTTTGTTGATGCACGCTGATTGGCCGATTGGTTTATATATAGAACCTGGTCGATTTTTCAAAAACATATCTCCATGTCACACGAACGAAAGGCGTTAAAGTATATTATTCACCTGTCATCCCCCGTCTACCAGGGATAAAATACAGGTGAGGTTAGATAGATTTAGACAGTACAAGTTAACAGATGCGTGGACAGGGAGGATAGAGACAGGTAATGTGAGTCGGAGGTGGAGGTCGAGAGGGCAGCCGCCGTGAATGACGAACTGCGACTCTATCTTAACAAACTCTGATCCTAATGTTGTCTTATCATTTATCATATGTTATATTTTTACCCAGTGGCTGACGACGTGTAAATAAGCAAGTAGGAATGTTGTTCGTGTTTGACCTGAATTATTTGTGATGGTTGGCGTGCCGGAGGGGGATAGTCTCTCTCAATCTCTCTCTCTCCCTATTTTCCTCCATCTTTCTTTCTCTTTCTGTCTCTCTCAGTCTCTATTATCCTCTGTCTCTCTCTGCCTGTCTCTTTCTTTCTCTCTCTCAGGTCATACTACCACCACCACCTTCTGGCTAACCCACTTGACACTCCTGAGTGCCGCTGAGTGACCGCCGGGAACTCACACACGCCCTTCAACTCAGACGCACTCTAAGTTGTACCCAAGACACACACACACACACACACACACACACACTCATCCTGTAAAAAAAAAATCCCTCACTGAGTCACTCATAAGAATCCATTGACAGACTGGTGTTTTTTTTTTCCCAGGTGCTTGTAGGAGCTTTAATTAATGTTTTTTTGTTTACGTGTGTGTGTGTGTGTGTGTGTGTGTGTGTGTGTGTGTGTGTGTGTTTAATAGATTCTTACTTTCCCTCTCCACTTCCTGTCCGCCTCTTACCCACACCTATCCATACCCACACCACACCTACCCACATCCTCACCACACCTATCCACACCCTCACCACACCTATCCACATTCTCACCACACCTACCCACACCCTCACCACACCTACCCACACCCACATCACACCTACCCACACCCTCACCACACCTACCCACACCCTCACCACACCTACCCACACCCTCACCACACCTACCCACACCACACCTACCCACACCCTCACCACACCTACCCACACCACACCTACCCACACCCACACCACACTTACCCACACCCTCACCACACCTATCCACACCCTCACCACACCTACCCACACCCTCACCACACCTACCCTCACCACACCTACCCACACCCTCACCACACCTACCCACCCCCTCACGAAGCTCATTTCACAATCTTTATAACCTTAGCCAGTTACCTCAAAGAAGGACGTAATTGGCCAGTCTCTCCCACCGCGGTAAAGGAACTTGAAGACACAGTACTGACCTTCATTGATGCCAGCACACCATACACCACGAAATATTCTCATAAAACCACTATACACATACACGTCACTATACATACATGTCACTATACACATACACGTCACCATACACATAGACGTCACCATACACTTACACAAGTTACTAGAATAACACACACACACACACACACACACACACACACACACACACACACACACACACACACACACACCATCATCTTAACCCCATATACTATAATTTAAAAATACCTTCGAGGCCAGCAGGAATATGTAAGCAATTGATAAACAGGTGGAGAAGACGGAGTAACCACCCTGATGGCATGCTGGCGGTGACTAATAGGTGTGGGACATGGCGCGAGGGTTTTATTGAAGCATCTGGTAGATAGTCGAGTGTTGGCTCGGCGGCATCTGGTGGATAATGTGTTTTGTTTTTATATATTGTTTGGGTTTTTGTTTTTATTTGTTATATAAATCCTGTTTTTGGATGTTGATGTCCCGACGGATATTAAAAGAGTATATTGACCTGACTGACAGAAATATAAGGAGGGGGGGGGGCCGTTATTTTGATATTGACGGAATACCTGAGAGAGAGAGAGAGAGAGAGAGAGAGAGAGAGAGAGAGAGAGAGAGAGAGGACACACACACACACACACACACACACACACACACACCTCCTCATCTTAACTACTTCCCCTCAAACATGTAATTACAGGCGACAAATTTCCCCTCATCAGCGGTAGATCAAAGTAAAGGGGAAAATACTCTGACCCCTCATCCGCCTCCGCCACACTGAGGGGAGGTCAGGGGAGCTTGGGTCATCTGAGGGGTCAACGAGGGGTCACGGCTGGAAGTAGGGAGGAGGGGGCGTGGCTGTACAGGATATGGGAAAGTGACGTCGATTAAGAGACAGACGGACAGACAGATAGACAGGCAGGCAAGCAGACAGATAGACAGGCAGAGACACAGACAGACAGACAGACAGACAGACACAGACAGACACCTATGTTAATTTTATCATTAATAAAACGGGAGACAAAGCAAGAGGAACATAAATGACTAAATAAAGAAAATTAAATAAATAAACAAGCAAAAACTACAATAAAGGAGAAGGGGAGAAGAAATAAGATGATACAGAATGAAACAAAAAACGAAAACAAACGGTAATAAGAAATATATAAAAAAAATATATATCTAAATCCATCCATCCATTTATTCAACTCTCTCTCTCTCTCTCTCTCTCTCTCTCTCTCTCTCTCTCTCTCTCTCTCTCTCTCTTTTATTAACCTGCAGTTTTTTTTTACGAACTGAGGGGGGGAATGAGAGGGGGAGAGGGGAGAGGGATGAAGGGGAGAGAAAGAGAGGGGGGAGAGGCCTTTATTGAGGTCACGCGCCCGAGTGTAGGTACAAACACACACAGCAAACACTGCAAACATCACGGTCAATATGGCGGGTAAACAGAGGCTCTTGGGGAGGGGGGGGGGGAGGGGGGAGAGAGGGGAAGGGGGGGTAGGAGGGAGGGAGGGGAAGGTAGGAGGTGAGAGGAATGGTGGGTAGGGGGTAGGAGAAGGATAGTAGATAATGTGATAAAGGAGAGAGAGAGAGAGAGAGAGAGAGAGAGAGAGAATACAGTATACAATGTGATAAATTAGAAACATAAAGAAAACGGGATGCACAGAGGGAGGAGGAGGAGGAAAAGAAAATGAGAGACAGGTAAGGAAGAACAATAATTAACATAATAAAGAAATGTAAAGAAAATGGGATGCAGGAAGGGAGACTAAAAGAAACCGGCGAAAGACAATGGAAAAATGAGACATGAAAATAATTAATAATGAGGTGACAGGTAAGTGTGAGAGTATTGGAACAGTTTATTTAGCGTTAAAACACCGATACAGAGTGGATGATAATAACAATATTAACATGGCTGAGCCAGTTGAGAACCTGAGCTATTCTTAATGGCACCTGATATATACTGTACATTTATCTCAAGGAAGTATTATGTAGCATTTAGTATCATCTGGAATAGGTCAATAGCATGGTGGTAATAAGTACATCTCATAGTGTTACCACGGTTATCACTTCAATATTTATTTATTTTATTTATTTTTATTTTTTATAAGTATATACATAAATTACAGTGAAATTGAAAAACATAAGTATAATGGGGGAGCAGTACTACCTGGGTTGTGCAGTAATAAGGTTGAACAAGAGGACAGAGCTGTCAGGATTATGTCTAGTTGGTAATTATGTTTATTGCAATGGTAATTACTTATTTATGTACATGATAATTTCCGATAAAACGGATTTGATGGTGCAACAAAAGCAGGTACTGTAAATATAGTAGGTGTTACAAGAAATATTAATACCTCATAATTAACCTCCAAGACTTGGTAAGACTCATCATCATCATCATCATCATCATCATCATCATCATCATCATCATTATTTTTATTTATATTATTGTTTTTGGTGTTGTTGTTAAGGGTGATTCGTGATTGGGTATTACTGACCAATCACAACTCACCAAGCGGGGTTCATCAGGGTAAGGTTGTGTGTCTGTCTGTCCCCCAACCTTTTGCTTGCTACCCCCTCCCCTCCCCTTCCCTCACCTCCTTTCTCCGTTCCCTCCTCGACCTTTCCCCTTTCTCTTTACCATCCCCTTTTAATCTTTCCTCCTTTCCCCTTCCTTCCCCTTCACTTTATTTTCCAGCCTTCCTCTCACTTCTCCCCGCCCCCCTCCCCCCATCTCCCTCTTCCTCATCCCTTGGAACAGTCTCCCCATCCATCTCTCCCTTTTCCTTCCCATACAAGATACACTCCCCTCCTTCAGATGGAACAGAACCTGGGCTACGGTAGACAGGTATCAATCAGGAAGGTGTGTGTGTGGGGGGGGAGGGGGGCTGTGGGGGGTCATGGGGGTGTGGAACAAGGGGTGTGTGTGGGGGGTGAGGGGGTGTGGGACAGTGTGTGTGTGTGTGTGTGTGTGTGTGTGTGTGTGGGACAGAGTGTGTGGGAGGGTCAGGTCAGTTAGGGCGTAGGGAGTTAGTGTCCCATTGTCCAGGTCACGTTAGATCAACACTGCTGCCATCCAGGAGGTGGTGGTGGGGGGGGGGGGTGAGGAGGAGGGAATTGATAAGGAAGAGTACGAAGGTGGTTAGAAAAGAGGAGAGGGAGAAGGAGGAGAGAAGGGGAAAAAAGAGAAGTAGAATTGGATTGAAGAGAGAGAGAGAGAGAGAGAGAGAGAGAGAGAGAGCTACCGTTCGCCTGTGTCTAGTGGTGAAACAGCTCCAGGTCTTTGCGTTGTAACATTCCTCTTACTGACCACTATTTTTCCTGCTTGGAACAGAGTAATTATGCATTGGACATAAGGGGGGGGGGGGCTGTCGTGGACGTAGGGGCTGTCGTGGACGTAAGGGACTGCCGTGGACGTAAGGGGCTGGCGTGGACGTGGGTTACTTTTAACGTGGGAGGGGGCTGCCGTGGGTGAGACGTGGGATATGGGTTATTGTGGCTGTGTGTGTGTGGGAGAGCTACTGTGGGTGAGACGTGGGATATGGGTTATTGTGGCTGTGTGTGTGGGGGAGAGCTACCGTGGACGTGGGTCATTCTGGTCATGGGAGAGGGGCTGCAGTGGGCGTGTGGGCGCGGGCGTGTTGACCCGACCCAATACACTTTGACAAGTAACCTTTAGCGCGGTTGTGTCTTGCCAGCTGATGGGAAGTATTTTATTATGGTGAAGGGCCGTGGCTGTGTGTATGTCGGCTGTGTGTATGTCGGCTGTGTTATGTGTGGCTGTGTGTATGTCGGCTGTGTTATGTGTAGCTGTGTGTATGTCGGCTGTGTTATGTGTAGCTGTGTGTATGTCGGCTGTGTTATGTGTAGCTGTGTGTATGTCGGCTGTGTTATGTGTGGCTGTGTGTATGTCGGCTGTGTGTATGTCGGCTGTGTTATGTGTGGCTGTGTGTATGTCGGCTGTATTATGTGTAGCTGTGTGTATGTCGGCTGTGTTATGTGTGGCTGTGTGTATGTCGGCTGTATTATGTGTAGCTGTGTGTATGTCGGCTGTATTATGTGTGGCTGTGTGTATGTCGGCTGTATTATGTGTAGCTGTGTGTATGTCGGCTGTGTTATGTGTAGCTGTGTGTATGTCGGCTGTATTATGTGTAGCTGTGTGTATGTCGGCTGTATTATGTGTAGCTGTGTGTATGTCGGCTGTGTTATGTATGACTGTGTGTATGTCGGCTGTGTTATGTGTAGCTGTGTGTACGTCGGCTGTATTATGTGTAGCTGTGTGTACGTCGGCTGTATTATGTATGACTGTGTGTACGTCGGCTGTGTTATGTGTGGCTGTGTGTATGTCGGCTGTGTTATGTGTGGCTCTGTGTATGTCGGCTGTGTTATGTGTGGCTGTGTGTATGTCGGCTGTGTTATGTGTAGCTGTGTGTACGTCGGCTGTATTATGTGTAGCTATGTGTACGTCGGCTGTGTTATGTGTAGCTGTGTGTACGTCGGCTGTATTATGTGTAGCTGTGTGTACGTCGGCTGTGTTATGTGTGGCTGTGTGTACGTCGGCTGTGTTATGTGTAGCTGTGTGTATGTCGGCTGTATTATGTGTAGCTGTGTGTATGTCGGCTGTGTTATGTATGACTGTGTGTATGTCGGCTGTGTTATGTGTGGCTGTGTGTACGTCGGCTGTGTTATGTGTAGCTGTGTGTATGTCGGCTGTATTATGTGTAGCTGTGTGTATGTCGGCTGTGTTATGTATGACTGTGTGTATGTCGGCTGTGTTATGTGTAGCTGTGTGTACGTCGGCTGTATTATGTGTAGCTGTGTGTACGTCGGCTGTACTATGTATGACTGTGTGTACGTCGGCTGTGTTATGTGTGGCTGTGTGTATGTCGGCTGTGTTATGTGTGGCTCTGTGTATGTCGGCTGTGTTATGTGTGGCTGTGTGTATGTCGGCTGTGTTATGTGTAGCTGTGTGTACGTCGGCTGTGTTATGTGTAGCTGTGTGTACGTCGGCTGTATTATGTGTGGCTGTGTGTATGTCGGCTGTGTTATGTGTAGCTGTGTGTACGTCGGCTGTGTTATGTGTAGCTGTGTGTACGTCGGCTGTATTATGTGTAGCTGTGTGTACGTCGGCTGTGTTATGTGTAGCTGTGTGTACGTCGGCTGTATTATGTGTGGCTGTGTGTACGTCGGCTGTGTTATGTGTGGCTGTGTGAATGTCGGCTGTTATGTGTAACTGTGTGTATGTCGGCTGTTATGTGTAGCTGTGTGTATGTCGGCTGTATTATGTGTGGCTGTGTGTATGTCGGCTGTGTTATGTGTGGCTGTGTGTATGTCGGCTGTGTTATGTGTAGCTGTGTGTACGTCGGCTGTGTTATGTGTAGCTGTGTGTACGTCGGCTGTATTATGTGTAGCTGTGTGTACGTCGGCTGTGTTATGTGTAGCTGTGTGTACGTCGGCTGTATTATGTGTGGCTGTGTGTACGTCGGCTGTGTTATGTGTGGCTGTGTGAATGTCGGCTGTTATGTGTGGCTGTGTGTACGTCGGCTGTGTTATGTGTAGCTGTGTGTACGTCGGCTGTATCATGTGTAGCTGTGTGTACGTCGGCTGTATTATGTGTAGCTGTGTGTATGTCGGCTGTGTTATGTATGACTGTGTGTACGTCGGCCGTGTTGAGTAATACTTGGCGATAATGATAAAAATATTAGAATGAAAGGAAAAAACAGTATAAGCCTATTGGTAAATGGTCCATACTAGGCAGTCCCATTTACACCTAGCCCCTATTGCTCATATAGCCATCTAACCTGTATTTGAAACTATCCAGTGTGTTTGAGTTAATGATGATGTTTGGTAACTTGTTCCACTCGTCCACTACTAATGTTTACCTATTACTTATTTTATCAATGCGGTGTCCTGATTGGTTCCCTCTACTTCTGACGTCACATTTGATATCAGGTAGTTATTCTATCTACTTTACTGTGATTGGCTCCTTTGCCTCTGACGTCACATCTGATATCAGGCATTTATTATCACCACTTTTCTGTAATTGGTTCCCTCTGCCTCTGACGTCACATCCGGGTTCAGGCATTTATTATCACCACTTTTCTGTAATTGGTTCCCTCTACCTCTGACGTCACATCTGATTTCAGGCATTTATTATCACCACTTTTCTGTAATTGGTTCCCTCTGCCTCTGACGTCACATCCGGGTTCAGGCATTTATTATCATCACCGCATTCCTTTGATTAGTTGCCTCTGCCTCTGACGTCACATCCGGTTTTAAGGGCCAGGAGTGTCAGTTGTCGTGCGTGACGTGTCCCGGGGGGCAGAGGTCAGGGGTCAAGGGTCAAGTGAATTTGGTATTTGGTCAAGATATTGTTGATAGTGGCGGGAGTCTCGTGTACTGAGTGCTTGTTGATGTTGGCTGATGTGCGGGTGTGTTAATGTGTACGTTTTGACTGACGTACACAGGAGATGGTATGTAATTGTGTACGTTTTAACTGACGTACAAAAGAGATGGTATGTTATTGTGTACGTTTTGACTGACGTACACAAGAGATGGTATGTTATTGTGTACGTTTTAACTGACGTACACAAGAGATGGTATGTAATTGTGTACGTTTTGACTGACGTACACAGGAGATGGTATGTAATTGTGTACGTTTTGACTGACGTACACAGGAGATGGTATGTAATTGTGTACGTTTTTACTGACGTACAAAAGAGATGGTATGTTATTGTGTACGTTTTTACTGACGTACACAAGAGATGGTATGTAATTGTGTACGTTTTAACTGACGTACAAAAGAGATGGTATGTTATTGTGTACGTTTTGACTGACGTACACAGGAGATGGTATGTTATTGTGTACGTTTTTACTGACGTACACAAGAGATGGTATGTTATTGTGTACGTTTTGACTGACGTACACAGGAAACGTACATAATTCACATGCGTATATTGTAAGTTGTGTGTATACATACCAAGGTACATACACAGGCACATGTATATATATATGTATGTCTGGTGGGGATGAGTCGACCCCACTTGCCTGTGTCATGCAGGTCTGTTCATCTGACGTCAGAGCCTCGTGTGACGTCAGAGCTTGTGACGTCAGAGCTTGTGACGTCAAAACATATATATGACGCCAGTGTTTCATGTGACGTCATTGCTCACCATTAGTCCCCCACCTAACCATCACTACCATTGCTACTACACCTACGGTAATGGTGGTTATCATGGTAGAGATACTGGTACTCCTGCTACGAACACTGGTGATGGTGGTACTTGTGGTGCTGATAGTGGTAGATGTGCAACTGACACGAGTACTAGAACTGGTGCTACTGCGGCCGTCACCTCTACACAAACGTTCCCGCACCTGTGTCTTTGGTAATCACGTTAAAGACCAACTCTGTACCACAACTGTTTATATATCAGGCTAAAATTATATTACAGGTGAATCAAAAATATTATGTAACTTATTTCAAAATCTGGGGGCTGTATCCATCAACCTGTATGTTAGGTGAGAGACGATAGTACTGACGTTTCAAGCAACAATTACTGCAGCTGATTGTGTTATAGTGATAATACCAGGGGTCTTGTTAGTGCTGCTGCCACAATTACTGGGTGGGGGGTGGGTGGGGGTGAGGGTGGTAGGGGGGTGGTGGGCGGGGGTGGTAATGAATGAAGGGACTGTGTGTGGGCGAGGAGGGAGCCAGTAGTGGTGTTTGAGGAGCCGCTGTAATGTCTCGCCCAAGTGGAGTGAGGCAGAGCGAGCGTGAAGCCCCTTCTCTCTGATACACCCCCAACAGATAATGCCAATTAAAGAGGTCAGAATGTCGGGAGGGAGGTCACTGATAAGAGAGATAAGAAGGGTAAACTGAGTAGGGGTGGGAGGCTCGGGGTCATAAACCTCCAGGGAGACAATCGACCTGGTGACGGAGGCGATGAAGGAGGGAAAAGAAAGGTAAGCGGAGGGAAGGGGATAGGTGTGTGGTGTTTGACGTCCGCTACTGGAATACAACCGAATCTCTCCTCTAAAATGTAAACAAAGATAACGGATTTAATCGTAATAAACTTGAATATTATTGTAGAACGAAAACCAAAAATAAAACTATATTATACGAGACAAAAATAAAAAAATAAATATCTCAAAACAAAGGAAGAATTCGAGTCATGTGATATAAATATTGATGGGTTTTTTCCACACAGGGTTTGAGTCTTCACCAACGAGAGCAAAAAAGAGAAACACCAGACAGTCGTTTATAAGTTACATCTTATAGTATGAAACAAAACTATAACACAAATGACGTAAAAACACTATAAAGAAATCGTCTGTATTAACTGACAATAAAAAAACAACAACAAAATATTAAGTAAGATGTGATAGAAGTTTATGAATGAATGAGGAAGGTTATAACGTGTGAGTGGAGTTATTGTTTATATAAGGTGAGAACAATGGGTGCAAGTGGTGGTGATGGTGATGGTGATGGTGCTTATTGTGGATGATAAGACTGGTATTGACGCTGTTGCTACTGTCTGTCTGTCTGTCTCTGTCTGTCTGTCTGTCTGTCTCTGTCTGTCTGCTCTTACTGTCGATCGGTGTCACTTTCCCTCTTGCTGCGTTAAGAATAAACTTGGCTCTAGTTAAGATATATAAGTAAGACAGTTGGTTTATTGTTGTCTCTGTAAACTTGGTCCACGAGGGAATAACTGTGAGTCTGGGGTGTGCTGGGCGTGGGGTGGGCGTGTGGGTAGGGTTGTGCTGGACGTGGGGTGGGCGTGGTGTGGGGTGCGGGCGTGGGTTGGCGTGTGTGGTGGGAATGTGGTCGTGGGGTAGGGATGTGGGTGTGGGGTAGGGATGTGGGTGTGGGGTAGGGATGTGGGTGTGGGATGTGGGTGTAGAGTGTGGGCGTGGGGTAGGGATGTGGATGTAGGCTTGACCTCGATGTGGTAAAGGACGGGTCAATGGTCTTCAATAATCACTTCCGTTATGTATTTCTTACGTCGGGTCTTCAAGAAATTGCTGCACTAAGTAATGGTGGTGATGCTGTCAGTCGCTGCTGTTGTTGTTGTTGCAAGTATTAGTAATGGTGGTGCAGGATGTTGTTGTTGTTGCTTCACCAATTGTTGTTATTGTTGGTGCTGCTGCAGAAGGTTACAGCGGAGGTTCTACAGTTACTGGTGGCCGCTGTTGCAGGTGCTGTTTGCGGATGCTGGCGCTGATAATGGCGCCGAGGCTCTCTACTTTATGTGTTTACAATTTCATGACCCCTTACCCACTCGACCAGCTAACGGAGGCTTCACGATCAAGGATTTTTATGCATATTACGATATATACTTGACGCCCAGGACTAACACGGCCTCGAGGAACCACAGCGTGTAAGTGTAAGAATCCTACCTTAACACCACACAGCTCTGGACCGTAAGGACGTGATACATTAGCACTGTTATGATACGCTACCATCAGTTAGGGCAGCTCTTCAGAATGCGGTTCACGCGATGACTGATCTCCCTCCTTCCCTCCCTCCCCCTCCGAGAAGGTATCGTCCTCACTCATCGTTTATTTTCTTAACTAAATGTCTAAGTTAATGTTTGATACAGGTGTTGGATGATTGTAGTATAAGTAGACGTTTGGCCTTAATTAATATCACTTGGCGTTTTGTGGATGGGAAGGGATTCGATTTTTCTTAGGAGGTGTAAGTCTGAGATGTCGGCTTAGGCTTCTTGAAGTGATGATGGTAGGATTCTCTCCCTCTCCCTCCCTTCCACCTCCTTGGCAATGCTGCCTTGACCCCGCGACCTTCCCTGTAAACACAGACTCGCTGGCGGCCCCTCTTGACCCCGTATTAAGTACTTAATTTAAGGTGTATTAATTGTAATTCATGGCGAGTTACTTGATGTGTACTACAAGACAGGGCGGGGCGGGGTGGGGTGAGACGGGGTGAGTTGGCTAAGAGCTTCGGGTCTCACGAGGACATTACCAAGAAATTTTGTGAAGTGTTGACCAATAAATAAATAAATAATCGTCTTATTAATATTTCCTCTCGCGTTTTCCTCGTCTGATCCCCCCCCCCCCCAAAAAAAAAAAAATATAATAAAAATAAATAATAATAATTCTTATACTTCACTACATATTAAAGGGAACTGGCACTATACTGTGTGTGTGTGTGTGTGTGTGTGTGTGTGTGTGTGTGTGTGTGTGTGTGTGTCTAAAAATCAGGGTCATGCCAACTTTGTACACCTTAAACATAATGCAGGTGTGTTCAGGAGATAATTATAACCCTTCTAATACACCTGAAATTCTGTTTATATTTAGATTGACAGGACACACACACACACACACACACACACACACACACACACACAAAGATATATACAGTATAGAGAGAGAGATAGAGTAAATCCACAAATTAGTATACCATAAAATCCTAACCTAACCTAACGTACTTCCTAACTTAACCACACCATCAGGAGCCTTGAGTGTCTGTGATGTGGCTGGACGGTCTGACAGAATCAAATATACAGTAGTTTCTATTGGTGAGTCTCCATCGTGTTTACTCAAGTGATAACACGTGTTTGTACAGTTAGGTGGGCAAGTATGAAGAATTAAATACAACATAATATTACTGAATTCAATTTTTGGATCATGTGAATATTTGTTAACCATCTTCTTACCCCTTCCTCTCCTCCCTCCATCAGGATTATGTCACTTGATTAAACACCCTAATGGTACCTAAGAGGGGAGGGGGAATTAGGTTAGGTTGGGTTTAGCGTTAGTGTGGTTAATCTTTGGGTGAAATAAACTAAAAGGGGAGTTAATCTTCAGGCAATCCCTCATCTAATCTTTCTAAATACAATTTCAATTTCAATATACAAACAGAGAGAAAAGGCTACATCACACACACACACACACACCCACTTAATATATATTAATCAGACCCACATTTAACATTTTCACAACCACACAATGTTCGAAGGCCGCAGCTCACTCCCCTGAGGTATGCCTGGCCTCTTGTTTGTTGACCATCCACCCAACAACTCTCCTGCCCTTGTAATATCTCTGGCCTAAATGCTTTGATGATCATAGAGTTAAGTCTTGATTCTTACACTGGAGGCGTGAGAACACTTAGGGGAAGGTTAGGCTAGGATAGGGGTAGGGTAATTTAGGTTAGGATTAGGTTAGGGGTAAGGTAATTTAGGTTAGGGATAGGTTTGGGTAGGGTAATTTAGGTTAGGTTAGTGGTAGGTTAATTTAGGTTAGGGTAGGTTAGGTTACGTTTGGTTAAGGTAGGTCAATGTTAAGTTAGGTTAGATAAGTGGTAGGATAGTGGTAGATTAGGTTAGGGGTAGGATAAGAAAGGCTAGATTATTATTTTATTATTATCATTGTTATTATTATTATTATTATTATTATTATTGTTATTGTCAATATTTTACATTTTTCTGAGGTATACATTATTAAGGTGTGGAAAAAACTGAGAAACCTGTAACCTAACCTAATTTAACCTAACCTAACCTAAACCTAACCTAACCTAACCTAACCTACTTTAACCTAACTCTCTCTCTTGTCTTCTACAGATGGTGGTCGTGTGAAGGGATCGGCGTTGTTCTGCCAGGTGGTTGTGGTCGTCCGCAGCTGGTGCAGGTAACTCACAGCTGGAGGAGTGAGGGAGGATGGGGATGGGTAGTGAGAGGGGGAGTGAGAGGGGGAGTGAGAGGGGGAGAATAGGGGATGGGAGAGTGAGAGGAGGAAGATGGGGGAGGGTGTGGGAGTAGGAGGAGTGAAAGGGGAGGATTGCGGAGTAAGGAAGGTGGGGAGAGAGAGAGAGAGAGAGAGAGAGAGAGAGAGAGAGAGAGAGAGAGAGGATGGATGGATGGACGTAGTAAAATAAAACAGGGAGTGTTTAGAGTATGGTGCGACAAGTTAAAGAGCGAGGGAGACAGCAGATGGCCCTGAAGTACGCCGCCTCCCGGGTAACCCAAGACAACCTGCTGGAGGAAAGGGTTAAACACGTTGTATTGTATTATAGTTCATCCCTAGTGTGTCCTGGCGTCTCCTACCCAGGCCAGTGTTCCCTCCTGGGCGGTGATCGTGAGGATGTATCAAACCAGTTTACGTCGGCATCACCAGAAAGTTGATAGCTGAGATGGTGTGTGAACTGCATTGATATCTGGGGGTATGAAAGGGGGCGTTGAGGGGTAGGTGTTATTGTACGTTATTTTGAGAGTCGGTATCCAGGACCATAAAGACTAGTGTAATTAGGACCGAGTTACACCATACACAGCGGGTGTTTGTGTGTGTTGTGTCGCGTGTCGGGATACGCATGCGCCGACGGCACTTTATGGGTCCCTCCGCGAGCTCGTCGGTCGGAATGGTTCAGACCACAAGGACCGTCGTGAACTGGGGTGTTTTTTAACCCCCTTTTTTGTGGAGGGGGTCGGGGGGTGGGTTTGGTCTTGGTGTGTGTTGCTCTTGTGAAGGTACAACACGTGTCATTGGATAAATAAGAAGAGGGAGGAGTGTAGGGAGGACGGCGGGTGATGGATGCGTCTCACTAGGCTGTGGTGGACTTGTCTCCCATTATCGAGGCGTCACTCGGTGCTGGAAACATGAGCTTCCCGCCACTATCACAGAGGGACGCGCTCTTCAGAAATATGATGATGGACGATGTGTGTTTTTAAAATTCAAAAACAAACGTAAATACAAGGATAAACATAAAATCCTTAAGGGGTCATGATAGTGCTTAACGAGAGACATCTATAGCGTCGTATACCCCATACAGGACGTATAATAACTCAACCCTTATGATCAATCCACATGACCTCAATGATCCACTCACACGGATATTTGTAAACATAATAACCCTCGGCTTTATATTATCTTTTCATTAATGTGTCAAGACAGTCGGGGTCGGCCGAGGCAGAGGGTCGACTTTGTCTCGGCTCGGCAGGACAATAAGCCCCTTTGACACTGACATAATCTTTAACGTTACTCTGGCAGCGTCTTGTGTCTGTCTGTCTGTACGTTTGTTTGGACAACTGAGACAAAGGAACCTAAGGACGTCTTAACTCTTTGAGCCCGAGCTGTAGGATGCGCCGGTGGGGGAGGGGGAAAGGGGAGGGGGTGAGGGGGTGAGGGAAAGGTAGAGGGAGAGAGAGAAAGAGGAGAGGGAAGGGAAGGAGAAGTGAAGAGGGAGAAGTAGATTGAGGAGAGGTAAAGACGAGGAGAAGGGAGAAGAGGGAGGGGGAGGGATAGAAAGGAGGAACGAAAGGATAAGGAGGATAAGGAAGAGAGAGGAACGAGAGGGAAGAGGCAACCAGAAGACCTCGGGAGTGTTGTGTGAGGAGGCGAAGGATGAATGAAGGATATCTTAAAGAGGATAATGAAGGATGAGTGAAGGATGTCGATATAAGCTGAAGGAAAACAACCACCGAAGGACCCCCTAGTTAAGGATGGCTCGAAGGATGACAGGACTCAACGTTAACTCCTGTAGGATCTGGAGGAATTCCCTTAATCGAGTTCCACTTTAAGTAGGATCAACCAATTTAGGATTTTTTTTTATTCGTATAGGACCATTTGAGAGAGAGAGAGAGAGAGAGAGAGAGAGAGAGAGAGAGAGAGAGAGAGAGAGAGTGTGACAATTTAACACAACATTAGAGCAATAACAACACCACTACAACAACGAAGGCCACAAGATAACATTAAAAAAACACACATTAAAACCAACGCCACTAAACACCATTAAACCCCACCATTAAATACCACAATTAAACATCATAAAAATCACCACAATTAAAATCCCTTACCATTAAACCCATTCACTCACTACACGAGCCTCTACTGTATATAAACCCTCCTTGAGGTTTTATAACGAGTACAAACTGGATGGACCACAAATAAACAGCCGTCAGCACTGAGAGTAACCCAAGGATTCGTGTAATAATTGTACGTGACTTGCCGATCTGGGAGGGGTTTTTTGTTTAACGCTCCAACACACCCCAACACACCCCAACACACCCCAACACACCCCAACACACCCCAACACACCCCAACACACCCCAACACACCCGCAATACATCTCCAACACACCCCAACACACCCCAACACACTCCACACAAACCCCAATACATCTCCAACACATCACCAACACATCCCAACGCATTCCAGCACATCCTAACACACACACACACACACGAAAGACAAACAAACAAATACTGATAAACGAAGGGAATAAAGCAACACGTAATAACAGTTAACATCATCATAACTTACAAGATAATTAAAGCCTCTTAGGTAATTAATGGCGTCACAATTTTTAACCCTTAATTCAAGTCATTTTTGGTACGATTTTGTAATTTATCTTCGTGTTAGTCTTGGCTCGTGTTTATTTAAGATTTGTGAGCCAGTGAGATAGCTTTAATTTGCTTTAGAGTTTGCGTTTTTTTTGTGTGGTTGTTTGTGATTGGTTTTGACGTCATTGTTTTCATCCGTGACGTGTGTTGTGATTGGTTGTGACGTCATGGTTTTCATCCGTGACGTGTGTTGTGATTGGTTGTGACGTCATGGTTTTCATCCGTGACGTGTGTTGTGATTGGTTGTGACGTCATGGTTTTCATCTGTGACGTGTGTTGTGTTTTTGATTGGTTTTGACGTCATAATTTTCATCCGTGACGCATGTTGTGGTTGGTTGTGACGTCATGGCTTTCATCCATGACGTGTGTTGTGATTGGTTGTGACGTCGCATTTTCACCTCTCATCCTCATTATCTCTCTCATTATCTCTCTCTTCTCTCATTATCTCTCTCTCATTTTCTCTCCCCTAATTACCTCTCCCTCACACCACCTCATTACCTCTCTCCACTGTGTCTCCTCCTCTCTCTCTCTCTCTCTCTCAGAGACCTGTGGGAGAAAAAAGAGGAGGAGATGGAAGAGAAGGAGGGGAAAGGAGGAGGAGGAAGAGGGGAAAGAGAAGGAGGAGGAAGAGGAGGAGGAGGAGGAAATGTGTGGAGGGAACAGTTCTTACCTTACTGTCTCCTCCTCCTCCTCCTCCTCATCCTCCTCCTCTCCGCCTACCCCACCTTCTCTTATCTCCTCTTCCTCTCTTATTTCTCTTTTCTCTCTTCTCTATATCTCCTCACTCCTTTAAGGGTCGTGGGGGGGGGGGGGTGGTAAGGTTCCTCCCTAATTATGTTGTCTTAATTCTCCTTTTTTCCTCCCATCACCTCCTCCTCCTCCTCCTCTTCTTCTCTCATCACCTCCTCTCTCATCATCTTCTCCTCCTCTTCTTCTCCTGCCATCCTCCTCCTCTTCCTCTGTTATTCCTTCCTCCTTCTCCGTTCTCTCCCCCTCCTCCTTCACTCCTCCTGGAACAAAATTAGAGCCATTACCAAGTCACCCACCCCAGTCCAGCTTCATCACAGCCCTGCAGAATATGCTGACATGCAATTAGACCAATGGTCTAGTGTGTCACAAATCACTTCCCTGCCTCCTGACATACAACAATATCTTAACACCTCACACATTAATAGAGGTTTCAATATTGAAATAGCCTGTTCCTCACCAGACCTTACCGACCAGTTTCCTATAACGCACCACGAACTAACAACAGCACTAATGAAAGGTGAGTCATCCTCCCATGGTGAGGATGGCATAACCTATAACACCCTCAGATTGTTAAATGAGATCCCCAACCACCCACTGCTTGACCTGTATCAAATGAGCCTCACACAAGGTATTCTGCCAAAGACAGACTCAAGGAAACATAAGACCAATCCCTAAAGCTAACTCTCCAAACTTCAGGCCAATTTCACTCACATCCTGTATGTGTAAAGTCCTTGAAAAAGTTGTTCTCAACCGTCTCATGTTTCAAGTCAAAGACAAACTGGTCCCTAATAATAATAATAAATAATAATAATAATAATAATAATAAACGGTTTATTGAAAGAGCTTGGCAGCCAGAAGGCTGAAAATATACAGTTACATATTTGGGGAATGGGTTTCGAATTACAAATAATATACAAGTAACATAAGTGATATAAATAAGATATATAATAACTAGATGGGGAAAAGCTCAAACTACAGTGCATTTCAACATAATGACAGTGCAAGAAGTAGTATTTACTGGGAGTGAATACACTGGTTTATTACAAGTTATTGATAATTTTTACAATGGTTGGGACTGGGCTGTTCTTATAGCAATTCTCGGGCTAGGGATCTCAGGTGGTAGAAGGAGCCGGTGTCGAGGATGGTGTAGAAGCTTCTTACCAAATTTGCAGATGAGGTCGTGGTGATGGTCAGTGAGAGTCGAAAGGGTCAGTGTGTTGAGCGCTTCTTGATATGTGGAGTAGGAAGGGGAGAGAATAATCTTGTATGCCCTCTTTTGCACCTTTTCAAGGTGTGTACGTTGTGTGGCATTTAGGGAGGAAGACCAGGTAGGGGAGGCATAGGTGAGCTTGGGTTCATGCCCGGGCACAGCACACAGACTTGCTTTGCAGAATATCTTGTTCACTCAAAAGATAAGACACAAACAGCCTTCATAGACCTTAAATCAGCCTTTGATGTAGCTAATAGAGACATTATACTTGAGCAACTAGCTAATTTTGACATCCAAGGTAACCTCCTGGCATGGATAAAGGGTTATCTGTCCAACAGGTATGCCAGTGTTCTGTTTAGGGGAGTCAAAAGTGCCAGAATGAGATCTTTTGAGCTCGGTACGCCCCAGAGAGGAGTGTTAAGTCCTATGTTCTTTAATATACTGATGCACAAGCTTATTGCTGACATTCCAGTTCAGCCAAACTAGGCTGTAATATGCTATGCTGATGATATCTGCATTATGACACAGACCAAGCTCAGGCTCCAAGCCTTGGTGGATGTATGTGCTTGGAGGACTGTGAAATGTGGTCTCATAATATCTGTTGACAAGACGAGGGTCCTCAACCCTCGTCCTGCTCACCTATAAATATCTTGGAATTTGTGTGAATGATACATACAAACTTTGTCGGCAACCTTCGTGCCAAACTAATGCAGCGCATTAAACCCCTCAGAACCCTTGTCGGCAAGGGCTATGGAATTAACATCACCTATGCTCGTACTTTCTATCTTCACTTCACTCGTTCTGTAGTTGACTATCATGCTCTCCATCTTGTGACTATTTCACCTAAACAACTCCACAGCCTTGAGGTAGTGCAAAATGAAGCCATGCGCATCATTCTAGGATGCCCAAAATCAACCAGAATTGTAAACATGAGGAAAGAGCTCGGACTGCCCTCCCTATCTGAGAGGATAGCTCTACTTAATACCATGTTTTGTGTCAAAGTTTTGAAGAACAATGGTTCTCAAACTATAGCTCAAACTGAGTTGATGTTCTATCTAAGTAATCCCGACTATCTCGCTAACCTTCCACAAAAGACTCTCTTTGGGGCGTGGAAAGTGTTGCAGATCTCTTGAAGCTGAATATCCCAATCACCCCAGACGAACCCAGTAATGCCATTTCTCCTTGGCTGGATACACCAGTTCCTATTAATTACACTCCTGTTGGTAGTAAGCAAATGTTAAACACCGATGTGATGAGATGTGTCTCACTAGACACTATTAATAGACACATAGGGAGTATTAAATCAAGTGAATGTTATGCTTTTACTGATGGTTCTGTGCAGACAAACACAGGTAGAACAGGCTGTGCAATTGTAATATATAAAGAAAAAGAGATGATAGTGTCAAACAAACAAAGGCTGAACAACTGGGCCAGCACAACACAAACTGAACTAACTGGAATCTACTTAGCCACAGACTACCTCAAAGAAAATGGAGGTGGGGTGATATTCTGTGACTCAAGGTTCTATGTCTAAAGTTGTATGTGATATTAAACGAAATGTGATAACTGCCAATGAGAACAACTCTTGTATCGAATTTGTGTGGATTCCGTCCCATGTTGGAATTAGGTATCATGACCGTGCTGATAGACTGGCCAATGAAGCATGTAAGAAAGAAAATGTTGACTGTGACCTTGGCCTGTCCAATGCTGTACTTAAAAATATTCAAGTCAGAATCATGAACTCTGATCTAGAAGAACTGAGAAATGCAGAGAGACCTGGCAGTTGTAGCATTAGTAAATATGACAAAATTTTGTGACGAGAGGTACCGGTATGGCCAGCATAAGGACAGAACCAGATAATGTGATGTAGTCGTGGCCAGAATTAGGCTAGGATACAAACACATCTGGTAAGTTAGTAACGCTGTACCCATACCGTAACACTCAGCCTGTAAACTTTGTGATAAACCTTTAAAGCATATACTTGAACGCTATATTATTGAATGTGACGCTGTCAAAGACTTCAGGCCACCTGGCTTATTGTATCATGAACTTTGTAATCACTATATTGAATCGGGGATGCTTGGGGACATTCTTGCTATTTATCCAAATTTGTTAGCCCACACTGATTAGTCTTCAATTAGAATATGACGTCCAATGTATTTGAACCACTGTCTTGCATGGCAGCGAACAGTGACATCACCCACATGACTCTGACCTATATATACTGCTAAAGAATATGATGCATTTCTTTGTGTACGAACCTCTGTCCTGCATGGCAGTGAACAGTGACATTACCCACATGAATCTGATCTAAGTATATATGTGTAGGTATGGGTATGCATATGTATGTTTGTATGTGTATGTATATGTGTATATATATATATATATATATATATATATATATATATATATATATATATATATATATATATATATATATATACTGTTAATGATTATGATGTTTTCTTTGTGTATGAACCTCTGTTCTGCGTGGCAGTGAGAAGTGATACCACCCTCAGTGTCAAGAACTGACTGAATTACTCAGAATAGGCAAACTGTACTACAAGCTTTGTCAATAAATTTGTTAAACTAAAAAATAAACCTCCCCCTCCGCATACTTCGGGGATTCGATCCTTTCTACTCGACATTTGAAGGAGGGGAAGGGAGGGAGGGAGTAATGGAGTGAGGGAGGGAGTAATGGAGGGAAGGAGGGTGGGAGGGAAAGGTGGAGGGAGGGAGGGAAGGAGTAAAGGAGGGAGGGTAGGAGGTATGAGTGTGGCCAGAGGTAACATGACCCCTCACCATGGTCCTCCCTGACCTTCTCCCTGACCCTACATATTTTTAACCATCTCTGGGGGGGGGGGGGGGTAAGGGGGCGAGAATATATAGATGAGGGAGAGAAGAAAAAAGAAGGGAAGAGTGATAAGGAGTGGAGGGAAGAATGGGGGGAGAAGAGGAAGAGGGAGGGATGAAGAAGGAAGATGGAGAGAGGGAAGAGAAATATATAGGGGAAGAAAAAGAGAGGGAGGGAGAGAAAGGGGTGAGAAAAGATACAAGAAGGAGAGAGGGTAAAGGGAGAGAAAGGACTGGAGAGGAGAGAGGAAGAGGAAACAGGTGAATAATGTATAAAAGGAATGAGAGAAGTTGGAACAGGGAGGTACGAAGGAAGAAAGACACGAGAGAGAGAGAGAGAGAGAGAGAGAGAGAGAGAGAGAGAGAGAGAGAGAGAGAGGTGATCTTTAAAATAGACAACCCGTATTTTTAAAAGACCTCCTCAAGAACTGATAACCTGGAGAGTATAAGATGTGTTCCAGTGTTGTTAATGACGTACTGGCAGCTCTTGAGTCTGGTGTAAATTGACACCACTTAACGTAATATTATATAAAGTGTTGTTATTTTGAGCTGTGGTGCGTTCTAGCAGGGGTGTGACTGGTTCTGATGCGTTCTAGCGGGGGTGTGACTGGTTCTGATGCGTTCTAGCGGGTGTGTGACTGGTTGTGATGCGTTCTAGCGGGTGTGTGACTAGTTGTGATGCGTTCTAGCGGGTGTGTGACTGGTTGTGATGCGTTCTAGCGGGTGTGTGACTGGTTGTGATGCGTTCTAGCGGGTGTGTGACTGGTTGTGATGCGTTCTAGCGGGTGTGTGACTGGTTGTGATGCGTTCTAGCGGGGGTGTGACTGGTTCTGATGCGTTCTAGCGGGTGTGTGACTGGTTCTGATGCGTTCTAGCGGGTGTGTGACTAGTTGTGATGCGTTCTAGCGGGTGTGTGACTAGTTGTGATGCGTTCTAGCGGGTGTGTGACTGGTTCTGATGCGTTCTAGCGGGTGTGTGACTGGTTCTGATGCGTTCTAGCGGGTGTGTGACTGGTTGTGATGCGTTCTAGCGGGTGTGTGACTGGCTGTGATGCGTTCTAGCGGGTGTGTGACTGGTTGTGATGCGTTCTAGCGGGTGTGTGACTGGTTGTGATGCGTTCTAGCGGGTGTGTGACTGGTTGTGATGCGTTCTAGCGGGTGTGTGACTAGTTGTGATGCGTTCTAGCGGGTGTGTGACTGGTTGTGATGCGTTCTAGCGGGTGTGTGACTGGTTGTGATGCGTTCTAGCGGGTGTGTGACTGGTTGTGATGCGTTCTAGCGGGTGTGTGACTGGTTGTGATGCGTTCTAGCGGGGGTGTGACTGGTTCTGATGCGTTCTAGCGGGTGTGTGACTGGTTCTGATGCGTTCTAGCGGGTGTGTGACTAGTTGTGATGCGTTCTAGCGGGTGTGTGACTAGTTGTGATGCGTTCTAGCGGGTGTGTGACTGGTTCTGATGCGTTCTAGCGGGTGTGTGACTGGTTCTGATGCGTTCTAGCGGGTGTGTGACTGGTTGTGATGCGTTCTAGCGGGTGTGTGACTGGCTGTGATGCGTTCTAGCGGGTGTGTGACTGGTTGTGATGCGTTCTAGCGGGTGTGTGACTGGTTGTGATGCGTTCTAGCGGGTGTGTGACTGGTTGTGATGCGTTCTAGCGGGTGTGTGACTGGTTGTGATGCGTTCTAGCGGGGGTGTGACTGGTTGTGATGCGTTCTAGCGGGGGTGTGACTGGTTGTGATGCGTTCTAGCGGGTGTGTGACTGGTTGTGATGCGTTCTAGCGGGTGTGTGACTGGCTGTGATGCGTTCTAGCGGGTGTGTGACTGGTTGTGATGCGTTCTAGCGGGTGTGTGACTGGTTCTGATGCGTTCTAGCGGGTGTGTGACTGGTTGTGATGCGTTCTAGCGGGTGTGTGACTGGTTGTGATGCGTTCTAGCGGGTGTGTGACTGGTTGTGATGCGTTCTAGCGGGTGTGTGACTAGTTGTTATGCGTTCTAGCGGGTGTGTGACTAGTTGTGATGCGTTCTAGCGGGTGTGTGACTGGTTGTGATGCGTTCTAGCGGGTGTGTGACTGGTTGTGATGCGTTCTAGCGGGTGTGTGACTGGTTGTGATGCGTTCTAGCGGGTGTGTGACTGGTTGTGATGCGTTCTAGCGGGTGTGTGACTGGTTCTGATGCGTTCTAGCGGGTGTGTGACTGGTTGTGATGCGTTCTAGCGGGTGTGTGACTGGTTCTGATGCGTTCTAGCGGGTGTGTGACTGGTTCTGATGCGTTCTAGCGGGTGTGTGACTGGCTGTGGTGCGTTCTAGCGGGTGTGTGACTGGTTGTGATGCGTTCTAGCGGGTGTGTGACTGGTTGTGATGCGTTCTAGCGGGTGTGTGACTGGCTGTGGTGCGTTCTAGCGGGGGTGTGACTAGTTGTGATGCGTTCTAGCGGGGGTGTGACTGGTTGTGATGCGTTCTAGCGGGGGTGTGACTGGCTGTGGTGCGTTCTAGCGGGGGTGTGACTGGTTGTGATGCGTTCTAGCGGGTGTGTGACTGGTTGTGATGCGTTCTAGCGGGTGTGTGACTGGCTGTGGTGCGTTCTAGCGATGGCCTTTCACACCACACTCGTCATTTTTTAAAGATTCATTTGACAAATCTCTCTCTCTCTCTCTCTCTCTCTCTCTCTCTCTCTCTCTCTCTCTCTCTCTCTCTCATGAATATTCCAGTACCTATTTCTCATTCTTTATTCCTCGCCATCTCTTCTATCTCTCCCATCCTTCAATTCTCAGTCTTTATCTCTCTTCTCCTTCGCTCTCAATTACCAGCATCCTTTATACTCCCTCACTCCCCCCCCCCCCCCCACCTGCCATCATTAAAAGAGGTGACCCGCCCCTCGTTTTCTTTTGCCCTGACACTCCGTTTTCTATGGGTTGTTTAGGAATTTTTGACACTGTGAAGGGGACGATGTGTGTTGGAGGACCAGACTAATGACCCCCTGACCTCATTCTGTGACCTTTTATGACCCCCTTTAAGTACTGGAGGTGGAGGCCTTTTTGGTCATGTTGTTTTCGGGATTTTTTAAACTAAACTAAATATCCAAATTTTTGGGTCGATTTTATTTATTGTTGTTTTTTATATTGTTTAATAAGGCTATCGTCATCATCATTGTCATTACATCATCATCATCACCGTCATCATCAACCATCATCATCATCATTATATCATCGTCATCATCATCACCACCACCACATCATCATCATCATTATTATTATTATTATTATTATTATATCATCATCACCACCACCACCACCACCACATCATCATCATCATCATCACCACCACCATCATCATCATCATCATCATCATCATCATCATCATCATCATCACCTTCATCCTCATCATCATCATCATCAGATACCGGAACACTCAGCATATAAAGTTTATGCTAGACCTTTAAAACATACACTTGAACATTTTAGAACAGAACGTAACATTCAAAAGACTTCAGACCACCTGGTTTAATAAGTAACTACCACACTGTACCAGGAACCATTGAGAACATTTTGAGTCTATCCTGAGCTTACTAGACCATACCGATTAGTCCTTATAATGTGACACTGATGTACATGACCTATAAACTTGCTTGGCAGTGATCCGTGACAGCACCCTCAGTATCGCCACCTGACTTAACCACACAAGAGTAGGTAAAATGCTCCTTTATACTGCTAATAAAAGACGATGGCTATTGTTTTGTTCATGTAGTTTATATCTTATGAGCTTTGTGGAGGGGGGAGGGGGGAACTATTTATTAAAAAGTCTTAAAGGTATAGAAAATAAAGAGGGGAAATATATGAGGTGTTTTAGGGTTGTGTGAAGGAGGAGTTTGATGTTGTTATTGTTTGTGTTTTGTTGTGATGGGTCGACCTCAGGACACAGGCCTGGCCAAGAGGGAGGGTACTGGGGAGGGGGGGCAGGAGGGTGTTAGGGAGAAAGGGGGGTAGGAGAGAGGGAGGGAGGTAGGGAAGGTGGGAAGTAGAAAAGGAGGGAAGGTATGGAAGATGGGAGGGAGTCTGTAACTCTCCACCCTCCCTCCCTCCTAGACCGCACAGGTTGTGTTGGAGTAATGGGGGAGACAAGAAAGGACGTGGACTTTAGTACTGTAGAGGGAGTCCTAGTGGACAACAACACAGTAACTCGACTGAACTAAAGTTTGTATAAGATTGTGTCAACTTTGGGTATAATTTAAGCTCCACCAGGTAAGTGTATTTTTAACGTTTTCAGGTACGAGGACAATTAATTTTAAGTTCCTTCGAGAATTTGGTCTCCAAGGCTACAACTGGTCTCCAAGGCTACAACTGGTCTCCAAGGCTCATTATCATCCCCCCCCCCAAAAAAAAAAACGAAACTGGTTTTCACAATGATTTGCCAGATACATTTAATTCTGAGATCATTGTGAAAGCTGATTTCGTATCATGTCGTCGGAGAGCTGAAGTACCTCCAGACGCCACACGCCCACACGCCGCCCCAAGAAGCAAAAACCCTACACGCCACGTCCTGCAAGTGTTTAAGTGTTACTATTATAAGAAATCGTCGATATATTTTTAAGTATTATAAGAATATTTTAAGGGTAAAGTAGGCCTATTTTGTTTTAAGCGTAAATCTAATGATTTTTGCATTATAATATAACACTAAAATAAGGTTAAATGCCTTTAGACAAACAGTATAACACAACCTCCAATTGATCTCTATGTTAACTCTAACACGGCTGGTGAAAGGCTTTATATGGCAAGGACTGATGTATGGGTCAGAAGCGTGGACACTTTCAGCAGACACCAGAAAGAGGTTAGAGGCCTTTGAGATGTAGTGTTATAGGGCGAATGTTAAGAATAAACTACACTGACAGGAAAACAAATGAAGAACTACTAAGATTAGGGAAAACTTAAGAGAGAAATACTTTAAATATACAGAAAAAGAAAATGAGATATTGTGTTCATATAATTAGGGATGAGGGGATAATAACAGAATATTAATGGGTAAAGTTGAGGGTAGGAGGGTCAAGGGGAGGCAGTGACTGAGATGGATGAATGAAAATAAAAACTGAGTCCCGAGAGAGATACAAATCCTTAGAGGTTTGGTAAAAATAGCCCGCGAACGTTTAGAGTGGAGGACTGTGGTCGCCAACCTTCAGATATGAGGATACATCCACATATTGTGGATATTAATTTATTTTATTTGAATTATGATTTATATGGAAAATTTTTAGCATTACCTGTGACCTGTGTATGTGTGTGTGCGTGCGTGTGTTTGTGTGTGCGTGCGTGTGTGTGTGTGTCTGCGTGCGTTTTTGTGTGTATGTGTGTGCATGTGCGTCGATGTAATAATAATAATAATAATAATTAACAGTTTATTGAAAGCATGGCAGCTAGATGGCTGAAAATATACAGTTACATAATAGGGGAATGGATCACTAGATTGCCAAATAATTTACAAGTAACAAAAGTGATACATATATGATATATATATATTTTTTTTTTACGGGGATTAGCCCACCCGGGAACAGGTCATTGACCCACATCAGGGCCTGGGGGGCGAAAATGTAATAATTATTCATAGTAAATAAAATTTATAATAAAAAGTAAAATAAAATAATAATGATAACAAAAATAATAATAATAACACCGTAATAATAATAATAAAGAACTAAGAGAAAAAATAGTGAGAAACAATATATGTATGTTGTGTTGTCAAGTAAGAGAAACAATTGAGACCCTGCAATTGTGTGTAAATGAGGCAGAAAGTCAGATCAGCAACCTGAGACTTGGTCACATATGGCAGCAGGGTCTACCATTAGACAACACATTATGTTAAAAATATCTTCCCAGGCGGTAGTACCTCCCTGTTTGTTAGCTGCAAAAAGGTAAGATTGACTTGGAGTGAACACACTGGTTGACTACGAGTTGTTGATAATTTTTACACTGGTTGGGACTGGGCTGTTCTTATAGCGATCAGTACGAGCTCGTATGGGCTGGGTGCGGTTGTGGTGTCGAACAGCAATTCGCGGACGAAGGATGTCGGGTGGAAGTAGGAGCCGGTGTCGAGGATGGTGCAGAAGCTTCTCACCAAATTTGCAGATGAGGTCGTGGTGATGGTCAGAGAGAGCCGAGAGAGTCAGTGTGTTGAGCGCTTCTTGATATGTGGAGTAGGAAGGGGAGAGAATAATCTTGCATGTCCTCTTTTCCACTTTTTCCAGGTGTTTCCGTTGTGTGGCATTTAGGGAGGAAGACCAGGTAGGGGAGGTATAGGTGAGCTTGGGAAGTATGAATGTTGAGTAAACACTGAGGAGCTCGGGCGCAGGAACTCCAAGGGACTTGAGTCGACAGAGGAGGTGGAAACGAAAACTGCGTGTGTTTGTATGTATGTATGATTCGGGAAATACGCCGTATCAACCCGTGGGTTTTTTCTTTCATTAATAGGTGTCCATTCATTATTCTCCCTCTAATATTCGTTAAGTATTTATTAACATAATTCACTCTATATTAATGTCTTTGATATATTAAGTTATAATTATCATATTTATTTATTTTGTAGGAGTGGGGAGACTGTTATATTGACATGTCTACAACTAGCTAACTACCAGTCTGCCCAATTGCCTCATTAGCGTCAACACCGAGACTTGTCACCACCTCAGTTGACAACAAGTCGGCGGCCGGGTCAGGTGTGCGCTGTATTACGTGTGATTGAGAAAAATTGACAGTCCAATAATAACATTTTAGTGTCAGCAGTAGGGTTGCTGGTCTTCATGGCGTAGTGTGATGATAGGACACACCGAGGAAGTCAGCAACGGATGTCATCAGTGGGCGTCAGCAGCGGAAGCCAGCAGTGGGTTGAGGTGAGTGAAACGCGATTTAACAAGAAATTTACATATATAAATTGTATCGTGTTAGTAATATTAACGTAATTTAACCTATAGACAGTTGTATAGTAATATTGACGGATGAATACATCAACACCGTACTGTACTGTAGGTCAAGTTCACAATGTACAGTGAGACCAAAGACCCGTAACACTATAACTCAAACGTGTCTAATGCTTCCTGTCTTGGTGTCGTAGCTTCACGTGAAAGTTAAATGCAGTTAAAATTCAATTAATTAACTCTTATTACATTTCCGTCGCAGATTTACATTTTCGAATTATATTGACTTCTCGATTTCATTAAGGAAGTACAAGTTTAAGGGAGATATTTGTTTATATCTTACTCACGTGACCGTCCTTCCAATCAGTGGGAGATCTTGATGTCACGTGATACTTCCGCTAGGCTCATTGGTTAGTGGCAACATGTCTCCTCTACGTGAAGGGTGTTCTTTCTCAGATTGGCAAACCATTCAAGGTGTTACCCCTACCAGTTAGTTTTATTTGGTGGTAGTAAAGACAACGATCATCAGGGTTTACAATCAGCTGTAGTTATGCACGGGCTGTCAGAGATTCAGATGGATTTTAATTGATAGATTTCGTTTCTGTAAATAATGGAAATATTGTGTTTAATCTGGAAGAATTTATTTAACCAAACATCTTCAGCTTTTATATAATATGGCTATAATACCTTAAAAGGCTACAAAAGATAAACAAATTCGGTCGACATAAATCCCGTTTTCTGTTCATAAATCATCGCCTTGTATAAAAGTTTTTGTCCTCACTAGAATATAATGTCAAATTCTTCTACCCAACATATTTCAAGAGATAAATATTGTGTGAATTAGTCTCCCTTGTGTATCTTAAATCTGCCTCATTAACGCTGGAAAAACAATAGGATTAATGTTGACTGAGCTAGCGCATTAAAAGCCCATTCTCTCAGTTGACTCATCAGGGGGAGAGACTGTGACAAAGTGAGGTCTGCCGGGGCGATGCAAGACGTCCGAGTCAACATTAGTACGTGTCCATGGTCGTTGATAGTTGTATTTTTGTCGTGTCGTCTCCTTTAGCGGCGTCCTCGCTCTCTTCTTTCTTTCTCTTGTTTATCAGTTGGGGATTTTTTTCTCTCTCTACATTTCTCAGGGGAGTTAAATTAACGTTTTCTTTTAATGTTGTATCTCCGAGGCAGAAATAAGTTGAATTTATTTATCCTTTTTTCTTAATTATTTCCATTTATCTGATTATCCTGTTTGTGTATATGACGTAACAATGTATTCTCTAGTTGTCTTGTGTTTTGTCAGGAATTTTGGAATAGTGGTTTACGTTTAGTTAAATATTAGTGAAAGGATTACAAACTTCGTGGTAAAATGCAAGGTAGGATAACGAGGGCCTTCTTCACCCCAGTTACTTCCCCACTGTTACATTATCAATACTCTGAAGATTTATTCTTACTTAAACCATTGAGTACGATGACTGAAGCCCCTGAGTAAAATATTTTAACACCGCGAGTACGATTACTTGATCCCATGAGTAAGTTTATGAGGTATACGGTACTCAAGGTGTTAGTCATTGTATACAAGGGTTTATAAGAGTATCTCGTGACTGTCAGGTCAAGTCATGTTAGGGCGGTGCCACACCAATATAACTTTGATGACAACATTATCAGAAACAATGTGAAGACTGTTAATGTGTGTAGTAATGGCATCGTTATTTCACAAGCTGCCAACAGTGTTACCAATATGGCTACGTTGTTGTGGATCCAGTGCAAACATAATAATAATAATAATAATAATTAACGGTTTATTGAAAGAGCTTGGCAGCCAGAAGGCTGAAAATATACAGTTACATATTTGGGGAATGGGTTACGAATTACAAATAATATACAAGTAACATGTGTTGGCTACATAATAATCGGGAACAGTGTTGGTCCAAACTGTTTACAACAATGTTCCTAACACTGCCGCTGGTGTAGACAGGCTTGTATTCAACTTTGTTGCAAATACTGTTGGTAGCTTTTGTCCGGCATATTTACAACATTATTCCCAACACTTAAGTTGGTGTGGACGTGACTCTCAACATTAATGATAACAAAAGTCGCCAACACTTGCTACAAACAATGTTTTTGGTGTGGCCTCACCCTTAGGTTAGGTTAGGTAAGATTTTGTTAATGTTGTGTTCGGTGAAATATATGTTAGGTCAGGCTACGTTAGATTAGACTGTTATTTTAAGTTAAGTTACAATAAATTATATTTGCCTTCTAAACATCCACAAACACTGATGCCGTAGAGAGGAGAGGAGTCCAGCCGTAAGACGTAGACACGAACACCAAACACCTGCACCTCCATTGCTTATTATCCTCCGCCTGTAAGCTTCAAGTGTTTACAAATAAGACAGACAAACAAACACAACACATTACTTTAAGAGGAATAATTACATCATACTGTCTAATTAAGGACCCAGACGCAATATTTTTAGGTAAATTTACTTCATTGCTAACTAATTGAGGCTCCAGAATACCATAGACGTTTATTAAGAGATGAGTTTATACAGTAGAGTCGTAACATCTGTCTGAGTAGTTTGAGATGACTTGTTCCCTTAGAGGTGATAATTAAAATGTTATCCATCATCTATCCTTCCTTCCCTCCTACTTATCCATCATCTATCCTTCCTTCCCTCCTACTTATCCATCATCTATCCTTCCTTTCCTCCCACTTATCCATCATCTATCCTTCCTTCCTTCCTACTTATCCATCATCTATCCTTCCTTCCCTCCTACTTATCCATCATCTATCCTTCCTTCCTTCCTACTTATCCATCATCTACCTTTCCTTCCCTCCTACTTATACACCTCCATCATCCATTACTCCTTCCCTCCCACTTATCCACCATCTATCCTTCCTTCCCACCCACTTATCCACCATCTATCCTTCCTTCCCTCCTACTTATCCATCATCTACCTTTCCTTCCCTCCCACTTATCCATCATCTACCTTTCCTTTCCTCCCACTTACACACCTCCATCATCCATTATTCCTCTCCCTGGCCGTGTGTGTGTGTGTATATAAGTCACTAGATTTCAGCCTCACGTAAATAATTCAAGTTTCCCGCCACCTCTTGATGCTGTTTATTTACTTTGTGATCCTATACTCAGAATTTCGGTTTCAATTTCATCTACACAATGTTCCTTACCCCGACGCTGTTATATCCAAGAGAAAAAAAACTATAATTCAACTATTTTCTATAGTTTTTTTGGTATTTTTAGTTATTTAGAGATTTATTTAAGACAATATATGGTCTGGTTTGGAGTGGAACGTTTTCTGGGTCATATTACGTCTCGTCTCTCGTCGATGTGCATTTTTTTTTTTTACTTTAATGGTGTTTGTTTACTTTTGAGCGGCCAGACCCTCTCTCCCACGCGCGGTCCGGCCATGTTGGTATGCCTGCTCTCAACTGGAGGGAGGAAGGGTTGGTCATATTGATTCTGTTTTAGAGTTATTTTCATTTTTAGGAAGGTTTAATTATAAAGACACGTGTATATTTAATTAACATTTATTAATTGTTTCGTACTCGTTTTTCTGTCGTCATTGGGTCTTTTCCTATCTCGTGGGGTTCACTCAAGGATCTACTTTGGCTATTGTTGATATGTTCTTGTTGTAATGGCGTAAGTAGTGCCATTTAACGTCTTTATAAATAGCACCTTGTTACTTCACCCTTTTTTGGGGGGGAGGGGGGGGGGTCTTGTGTGTTCTCTCCCTCTCTCTCAGGCGTCTTAAGAGCAGGTGTGGGTGGTTCAGTATCACGCCCATGAGTCAGGCTCGTCTTGTAATTCGTCACTCAGTTCCCCAAGGTTCTTCAGACCATCTTAATTATAACCTTTTATATCTCTTACCTGACTTACGTACGATGATAAAACTTACTCCGGGTCACCTGAAGATTAGACACCCCAGCTTATTTCACCGGAACATTAATCATCCTAACGCTTCCTGGGAGTTTGTCTGATTTGGTCAGGTTAGTTTTATTAACCTTCAGGTGAAATAAACTGGGGTGTCTAATCTAAAGGTGAAGCACTCCTCTTAACCTGGATATAACGTGTAATTGGATCCCATATGTGGCAGTGAGGTGTACAACATAAAGAACACTAAATCATTCGGCACTGCACATGACCATCTTCATTTCCTCAACTAAACATGTGAGTCCTTGACTCTTGATCTAGTATGAGCTTCAAAACGTATAATTTAACATAAGAACATAAGAATGGAGGAAACTGCAGCGGGCCTATTGACCCATACTGGGCAGTCCCGTTTACACCCAACCCCTATTGCTCATATAAGCATCCAACGCTATTCAGCGTATTCGAGTTAATGATGATATTTGGTAACTTGTTCCATTCATCCACTACTCTGTTTCCAAACCAGTGTTTACCTATTTCGCGCCTAAATCTAAATTTGTCTAACTTAAAGCCATTGTTACGAGTTCGCTCTTGGTTGGATAGTTTGAGTACCTTTATAATGTCCCCTTTGTTTAGCCCTGTCTTCCACTTATACACCTCTATCAGGTCGCCCCTCGCTCTACGTCTCTCGATGGAGTGCAAATTAAGATGCTTTAACCTGTCTCTAAACCCAAGGTTCCTAATGCCCGGGATTAGTCTTGTCATTCTCCTCTGGATTCTTTCCAAGGATTCTATATCCATTCTGTAATACGGTGACCAGAACTGAACTGCGTAATCCAGGTGAGGTCTCACAAGCGCTAGATATAATTTTAGGATGACCTCGCTAGTCTTGTAACTAACACTCCTTTGTATGAACCCAAGTACTTTATTAGCCTTGTTACAAGCAAAAACACATTGTTTACTTGACTTAAGGTTCCTACTTATCATTACTCCTAAATCTCTCTCGCAGTCGGATTTCTCTATGGCATCGTTATACTTAGGATTATGTTGTATAATTATAAGAGGAAATGTAGAATTATTGTCTTATTTTTGAGTGATTATGCAAGGCTTCTTATTTATTTATTTTTCATTTTTTTTATTGGGCACCCCCCTACAGCTTTGTGTAAGGCGAAGCGCAGAAGCGTTTACAGCGCCCAACAGGGAAGCATGCTAAGTTCATGCTTGCCTTTATGTCTCATGAGTTAAGGGCGTAGAAGCCTGAAGAGTCAATGGTTTATGTCTAAGCAAGTTATTGGAAACTCCAACAACTTGTCCCTGAATATGAATTCGCAATTTAATGATAAAAATTTAATCACCGTAACCTGACCCCTGTGACCCCCACCATGACCCCTCAGTATCACCTCCTCACCCCCCATTACACCACTATAGCCTCCTACCCCTCCCATCACCCTAGGGCCCAAGGGTCATTTCTAGCACATTTTCACCTTTCAACGGCACTGGTTGACCCTCTTGAGTCAGGTCACCCCCGCACCTGACCTCTACTCGACCTTTTGACTTGACCTGGGTTGCTTTCGGGCCCCTGATGACGTCACGTATCCTGGTGACTGTGGGAATAGTGATCGAGATGACAATAACTGACGATAATAATAATAATAATAATAATAAAAGCACCTAAATGCTACCTGGGAGATTAGGTTAGGTTAGGCTAGGTTAGGTTAGGTTAGGTTAGGTTAGTGTTATATGAGCAATAGAGGTTGGATGTAAATGGGACTGCCCAGTATGGACCAATAGGCCCGCTGCAGTTTCCTCCATTCTTGTGTTCTTATGTTCCTTTTCTGTCAATGATGTATTCTGAATGAGATTATACACCAAATTTGCATACTGTACTGTATACCTGTGTGCATTGTATACCTGTTGTGTACTTGTATATCACTGTGGTATAGGTGTGAGGTGTCCTGTATCGCTGTGTATAGGTATTATTTTTATTATTATTACGGTACTGTTATTATTATTATTATTATTATTAAAAAACAAAAAAGTACAGAAAAATACGAGTACAAAAAAAACAGCCCCAAAATCAAACCATAAAACAAATAAAAAAAAACACCCACTTATGCCAGGGAGGGCGGGGTGAGGGAGGGCGGGGTGAGGGGACTCTGGGAGGGGTGAGGGGGGTAAGGAGGACAATAAGGTCATGAGGTGTGGCGGGAGAGGGTAAGGGTGAGGGGAAGGAGGGAGGGTAGGGTAGTGGGCGGGGGTCACACTAGTCTACCACGCCCACTTGACCTCTGAGATACCACCTGCGTCTGGTCGGGGCCTTGTTGTGGTCCAGGTCAAAGGTCATAGATATAGGCTCCAACCTTTAAGTTTATTTTTATTTATTTAATTTTTTATATAGGCCTTCGAAGGTTAAATGGACTTCTTATCTTTATTATTATATATTTTTTGTGTTATTCGTAAATATTTGTCTCCGTTTCCTATAATAAACTTTTTTAAGAGAATAACGCAGTACGTACCTATTTTATATTTAATTTTTTTGTTAATTTCTGATTCATTTTTATCATTAAGTGTTTTTTTAAGTTAATTTGTCACTTAAAGTTAGGTTAAGTTACTATTATAACGATGTATTTATGATAAAGTTAAGGTTAAGGAGTCAATTTTATTTATATTTTGGGAACAATTTATTTTTTTTGTGATTCTTGGCTCCCACGACCTACTGACCGAGGGCGCCGTGTCGTGCCGTACTCTGTGGCACTCTGCCCCTTGTCGGAAGTTGTTCATAAGAGACTGAAGTGGCACTGGCACCCACCGCCGTCACTTTCCCAACACCACTATCCTCTCTCTCTCTCTCCCTTATCTCTCTCATTTTCCCTTCTCTCTCCCTCTCATTTTCCCTTCTCTCTCCCTCTCTCTCTCCATGGTTAGTCTTGCTTCTGCTCCTCCTCTTTCCCTTCTCATATTACTGATTCCTTCTTTGTTTATTTAATGTGTCTTGTGTTTTATTTTGTTTTTCATCCTCGTCTCCCTCTTTATTGGCCTTCTTTATCTTCTCATTTATTATGGAGTTTATTCTTCACTCATTTACTCGATGTTTCTCACCTATTCCTCTGTTTAATCTACCTTCTTCATTATTCCTCCTTGTATTTGTTTCCTTAGTTATTTATTTCCATTATTTTATCTGCTCTTTGCCTATTCTTTCCTTTTGTGATATTATTATGCTATTTATTTCATCTTTTTATGCCTCTTATTATTATTACTCTCTTCCATCTTCCTTCATTCCACCTGTTAGTCTCTTAGCGCCCTCTCTCCACCCCACTCCGTCTCGCATGTGCTGGGATAAGGAGGAGGATGAGAGGGGCAAGTGTATTAGTGGATAGGGAAGGGAGAGGGGTGTGAGAGGGGGTAAACCTTGTAACCCACACACTTGATGTTGACCTCTCTCTCTCTCTCTCTCTCTCTCTCTCTCTCTCTCTCTCTCTCTGGTCGTCAGCCTGGTGCCCTCAGGGAGAGATAAGCGTAATCTGGTGTGAGGTAGGTCCTTCCTCTCTCTCTCTCTCTTTCATCTCTCTCTCTCTACCTATCTCTACCTATTTATACCTTCTCCTGGACTAATCTCGTTGACTCCTCCATAAGCAGTTGATTCATCCTCCTCCTCCTCCTCCTTTTCCTCCTCTTCCTCCTCCTCCTCTTTATTCACCTTATTCTTATATCTTGGTTTCTTAATCTTCATCTAATTTTTCGTTTTTATTTTCGTTTCTTCTACTCCTATCCAACCTTTTATCCCCCCATCACCATCTCCCCCTCCTTCCAATTTTACACTCTTCCTCCCCCTTCCCCTTCTCTCTCCTCTTACCCTTTACTACACCTCTCTTCTTCTCTCTCCTCCATCCATTCTTCTCTTCTTATACTTGTGTCTCTTCTTCCCTTCTCCACTCCAATACTCTCCCCTCTCCCGCCCCTCCTCCCCCTCACCCCCTCCTCTCCCCCCCCCCCCCCCGTCAGCCTGGTACAGGTCAAGGTGTCGCTGATACGCTAATGAGGGGTGACGCAGCTCCCCTCATCCCAGTAGCACCCCGAGGGGAGGGTGCTAACTCCCCTCTCCCCACCTCATAAATTCCCCCCTTTCCCCCTCCTCCTTCATCCCTTCTCACCCCATCCTCACTGTCTCATTTTCCCTCTCCCGCCCACTTCTCCCTTCTTTCCTCCCTCCTCACTTCTTCTCTCCACCCCTCCTTCTTCCCCCCACCCCTCCTTCTTCCTCCTTGTTCCCTCCACCCCTCCTTCTTCCCTTCACCCTTCCTTCTTTCCTTCTTCCCTCCATCCTTCCTTCTTCCCTCCATCATTCTTTCCTCCTTCCTTCCTTCTCCCCTCCATCCTTCCTTCATTCCTCCTCCTTTCTTCTTTCCTCCTACACCTACCCCTTCTCTCTCTCTCCTCAACCAACAACCCCCAACAAATCCCCGCCCTGATTTAGCTGTGGTGAGATATCAAAGCTATCTCACTTGCTAACACTTGTTTGAACTAATTGTTGTTAGTTGGAATGCTCTGCCTTCTTCTGTGTTTCCATACTCATACAATCTGTCTCACTTCAAAAACCTGGTTTTCCGGCATCTTCGTGTATGGTGTAGATTAATATTATTATTTTTTCTATTTTTATATTGTTTTTACTCTTATTTTTTACGCCCGCTAGGCCCCGTTGTGGGTCGATGACCTGTGCCCTGGTGGGCTATTCCCCATAAAAAAAAGCTGAGTGAGATATCAGGTAATCCACGGCTTGTCACCTTTGATACAGTCGTAGATTGGTTCATAGTTGGAATCGTCACAGCTGTCCAGTACATGTAGTTGTCTTAGCTTGTAAGTTACAGAAGACACACATGTAGTTTTCTGTTCACTTATTGTTCCTTGGTTTAATATAAACACACGTGGTAATTTTCTAGGTATATTAGGTAGTAATGTGTGTATGATGACTTGGTGTTGTCAGTCTAATGAGCATCAACTATTAACTTGTAATTCGCTGAGAGATATAGAGAGAGATAGCCCAGAGCTTGTCTCGGGACACGTCTTTAGGGTATCGTGGTGGCTATGAACTGGTGGTTGGAGGGTAACCTCACTTCAAAAGGCCATTAACGAAACAGCTGACACACACACACAGAGGGTTGGGTGTGAAAGTTATGGCCTTTCAAGTCAAGATGGTGTGATATAAACAAATGCTTATTCTACCTTAGATGCTCATTACTCTGCTAATAGAATGTATATAATGAATATATGTTATTAGCGCACTTTTATATAACACCACTGTCTATATGTGACAGAGGCGAATACAGCCCCACAGTATATCTCTATCTATCTATCTATCTATCGTACAGCTGGTGACTAAACTGAAAACGTAAACAAGTACATACATACATACATACGAATGATAGGATGGGAAGAAAGAAGAGACAGAGAGAGGAAACGATGGAGGGTAGGTAGAAAGGGAGGGTAGGTCAGGGAGGGAGGGAGGGAGGAGGGGAGGAGAGTTAAGCGCCCTTGAAGCAACTCGTACGTGGCAGAAGGGTCCGTCAGAATTAAAAACGTCACCCTTGCTAATTTACATCATAAAGGCCAAAGAACATGGGGAGCAGGAGAAAAGAAAACGGAATGTGGTTTGGTTTCTTTATATGCTAATTTTATGCATAGTGATTTTGTGTACGTGTGTGCGTCAGCCTGTATATGAGTGTGTGTGTGTGTGTATGTGCGTTCGTGTATGTGCATTCGTTCATGTGTGTGTGTAAGTTCGTGTGTGTATACATTCGTGTGTGTGTGTGTGTATCTACGTTCGTGTGTGCATATGTTCATGTGTGTTTGTTTGTGTGTGTGTGTGTGTGTGTGTGTGTGTGTGTGTGTGTGTGTTTATATAGACACTACTAAATTCCTTCATTGAATATTGCCACATCTCTCTGTCTCTCCCCCTGTCTAGTTCTCCCACACTCTCTCTCTCCCTCAGTGTAGTTCTCCCACTCTCTCCCTCACAGTCCAGTTCTCTCACTCTCACTCTCTCTCCCTCAGTGTAGTTCTCCCACTCTCTCCCTCACAGTCCAGTTCTCTCACTATCTGTCTCCTCTATGCCATGATTTACTGCTGACAAGAGACTTTAATTAATTCAAGAAATTAACCTTTTTTATACTCCAGAATAATTAAATTGATAAGAAAATTACAAGGACGTGTTGTTTTTGTTGTTGTAGTTGTTTTTGTTGTTATGCTTGTTGTTGTAGTTGTTGCAGTAGTTGTTTTTGTTGTAGTTGTTTTTATTGTTGTTGTTGTTATTATATTTCTTTTATTTTTGCATTTGTTCTTATCGATGTTCGCATTAATTTTCGTTACTCTTCTTAATGATTTTAAATACTGTTGTTGTTGTTAAGATTACATAACAGTTTGGTGTATATTTCCCTCTCGCAAAAATGCCAAATCTTGTCTCCGTAATATGTCTCATCAATGGAATGGTCTCTTGTCTTATTCAGTCTTGTTTCTCATCATTTTATTATGTCTCCTACTCTCTGGTAATTCTCAGATTCAGTTTAGTTTATTTTTTCCCTATGGTTTTTATTTCTCACCACGGATATTCTCACCCGTGTTTTAGTAATATTTCTCTTATGTTTCTCAGTAGATATCTCTGTGGGATGTGATTCGGGGATTTGGTTCACAGTGGCGCTCTTGTTCTACAGGGCAAGCGGGGCGGGGTCTCTGGGGTGGGGCGGGGGGGGGGGTCATCTTCAACTCACGATTCGGGTATTTTATTCTTTTACGAGAGGTTCTAAGGTTCTAAAATAAGGTGGGGTTCTTTTTTTTTGGGGGGGGGGGGTCTGTTTTACGGGGGTTCTTAAATTCGGGTTCGTTTCTTGAGGGTTCAAAGTTCTATAAAGGAAGTGACATATCCCTGGGGGTTCTAATTCATCTTGTGTGAGGTTCGAGGTTCTATAGGTGTGAATTATTATTATTATTTTTTTTGAGGGGGGTCACGTATGTTTTGGGTTCTGTCTCGGGAGTTCTAATTCTGGAATGGGAAGGAAGAGGTTCTAGAATAAGGATAAGAAAGGAACTAGTCGATAGAAGTATTGATAGAAGGATTATTATCTATTCTCTCTCTCTCTCTCTCTCTCTCTCTCTCTCTCACCATTTCCTTTACTTCTCTTCAGTTTTGTCCGTCTGCCTCTAAGTCTCTTTACTTGTACATCTCTCTCCGGCCGTTTGTCTATCTTTCTCTATTTTTATTCATCTTCCTCCCTCTCTCTCTCTCTCTCTCTCTCTCTCTCTCTCTCTCTCTCTCTCTCTCTCTCTCCCTCCCTCCCTACATCCTTCTCTCTCTTCTATTTCCTCCTTTCTTTCTTCTTACATCCGTCTCTCTCTCCCTTCTATTTCCTCCTTTATCTTTTATTTCCTTCTCTCTCTTCTATTTTCTCCTTTCTTTCTTCTTACATTCGTCTCTCTTCTATTTCCTCCTTTCTTTCTTCTTACATTCGTCTCTCTCTCTCTCTCACCCACCTCCCACGAAGCATACTTTACATATGTGTCAACAAGGCTTCAAATTAGCATATGACACTGTTTATCCTCGCTTGTCTGTCTGTGTGTGGATCACCTCTTCTCTTTCTCTTGTTTACACTCTATCCTAAAAAATCTATCCCCATTCTTATTTATTTCATTTCTTTATCCAATATCGTTTATCCAATATTCATTTCCATTGGTACAAGTTAAGAATGTGTGGGTTTGTGTAGATCACGTCAAATAAGAATAGGAATTGTTGAATTATCTGGATAAACAAACATTTAAATGGGTATATTGGGTATATGGTGTAGTTATCCTAAGGTCAAGAGGGGCAGTAATCCATCCTTGGGTTATTTGACTGTTTATGGATGTAGATTGACAAGAGAAGAATGATGTAATTAGGAACTTGGATTTTGAATGGGCGAGTTTGCTGGGGGACAGGTGAAGGGTGTAAAGTCAAGAGTGTCTGGATGTGGGTATGTCAGCATATAGAACAGTAAGTGGTCTATCAATGGTGAGAGAGAGAGAGAGAGAGAGAGAGAGAGAGAGAGAGAGAGAGAGAGAGAGATGTGAAAGGAGACAAAGATTGGGATAAACAGGGAAACTATTGAGTGTAAATTACAGACTCTGGATACAAGAGGAAGAAGCAAATTAAGTAATAATTGGATGCAAGGAATAGGAAATACAACCAACTACCACCACAAGCAACCACCATTACCATTAGCCACCACCACCACCACCCACCACTACCTGTTTCAGAACCATCGCCACAAACCACCACCACCACGACTAGTAACTACCACCACCACCACCATGAACAACCACCACGACAAGTAGCCACCACCACCTCATCACCACACTTAAGTTCATCACCCAAAGATCAAGCAGTGTGGCGCGTGTGTGGTAGTTGGCAACCTCCACCACCTCCAACAACCGGTTTCCCCTCAAGCGGTCCCTTGTTGAAGGCCCTTGAGGGGTGGGGAGGGGAGAGTAGGGAGGGGCAGAGGGGAGCTAAAACCAGTAATCTCCCCCTGATGCTTTAATTATTGATTACAACAAGGCGAATTATGATCGACGAGCAAATTGGGCAATTAGTACTATCTACAAATTACGTTAGTCGGTTAGATTAATTTGAATTTGAATGTTTTTTTGAATTTATATAATGACAGTTAGTGAGAGTCGATTTGGTGGGAAAGAGACTCCATTTTTTTTTTTTTCGTTTTTTTTTTTTATTTCTCCTCAGAGCGGTTTGTGGTTATTAAAAGCCTCAGTGGACATCCTCACGACGTTTCCCAACTGGTTAATGACTTAATTATAGTTCACGAGAGGAATATCGGGTCCATTTCGGCATGATGTGTGGCAGCCGTAATCCAGATGCGTTCGAACTTCGTCCCCAAGTCAGGAGGAAAATTATTGTATAGGACTAAACCAAAACAAAAAATTCGTCCTCAACTCAGGAAAATTATTGTACAGGACTAAACCAAAACAAAAAATTCGTCCTCAACTCAGGAAAATTATTGTATAGGACTAAACCAAAACACAATATAAAAAGCTAATCTTAAAGCATAAAAAGCTAATTCTGAGCTATAATCACCGCGCGGCACAGCTAGAGAGGAAACTAAGATAGACAAGCTGGTTAAATCGTGACTACTCGTGACGCCCATGTGACGTCATCTCCCCGCGTGGTTGTGTGCGTCACCTTGTCAAATATAGCGTCCGGATAGTGATTTATTTATTTATTATTTAACGTAGAAATAGGTTAATACATATAAACAGCAATAAATATCGTAGTACCAGTATGGCGGAGTAAACTAACCTAACCTAACTTAAACCCAACCTAATCTAATTATTACCTAACCTAACTTGATCTAATCTAATCCTAACCAAACGTCACCTAATCTAACTAATCCTAACCTATTAAAATCAGGACATCTTGAACACCATTTCAATAGACACATGAACACTGTAACATTATCAAAGGAAATATAAGTAACGTAACTTAATTATGTAATAAGAACATAAGAAAATAAGGAGTCTGCAGTAGGCCGGTTGACCTGTGGATGGCAGCTCCTGTCGAGAGTTACTACCACTCTCTATCATCCATGAATCTATCTAGTCTCCTTTTGAAAACTTTCCAGAGTTCCCGCACTTACTACAAAGTTGCTAAGCTTGTTCCACTCGTCCACCACCCTATTTGTGAACCAGTTTCTTCCTATCTCCCTCCTAAACCTAAACTTATCCAACTTGAATCCGTTGCTCCGAGTCCTATCCTGCTCGGATATTATAAGAACTCTATCTATATCCCCTTTATTGATTCCTTTCACCCACTTAAATACTTCTATCATATCTCCCCGCACTCTTCGTCTTTCTAGGGAATGCAAGTTAAGTTTCTTTAACTTATCCTGATATGGAAGGTTTCTAAGTCCCGGAATCATTTTTGTCATTCTTCGCTGCACCGACTCTAGTGAATTTATATCCATCCTATTATAGGGGCACCAGAACTGAACCGCATAATCGAGGTGCGGCCTGACTCGCGCAAGATATAGTTGCAATAAGACCTCTGCACTCTTGTTACTTATACTTCTAGATATAAAACCCAATACTCTGTTTGCCTTATTTCGAACATTAACGCACTGTTTTCTAGGCCGTAGGTCCGGGCTTACAAGTACCCCTAGGTCTCTTTCACAAGTCGACTTTTCTAGGTTGATGTTGTTAAGGCTGTATGCATTGACAGTATGTGTTCTTCCAATATTAAGTACGCTGCACTTGCTGGTGTTGAATTTCATTTGCCATTTTTCAGACCACCCCTGCAGTTTATTTAGATCCTCCTGTAATGCATTTGCATCCTGCCCTGAATTAATCTGCCGCCCTATTTTGGTGTCATCCGCAAACTTGCTTATGTCACTGCTGATCCCAGTATCTAGATCGTTTATGTAGATTATGAACAAGAGTGGGCCTAGTACTGAACCCTGGGGAACCCCACTGTTTACACGGCCCCACTCAGATTTAACACCATCTACGCTGACCCTCTGCGTTCTATCGGTGAGCCATGATTTTATCTAATTTAAAACTTTTCCCCCTCGATACCATGAGCCTTAATTTTTCTCAGAAGCCTCTGATGCGGTACTCTGTCAAATGCTTTGCTAAAGTCTAAGTAAATAACATCGTAATTTTCGTCATTATCTACTACCTCGAAGACTTTCCTAAAAAACGTCAGCAGATTTGTTAGACAAGATTTTCCCTTTGTAAATCCATGTTGAGAGTCGTAGATTAATTTGCTTTTCTCTAGATGCGATCGGATGCTATCTGCTATAATCGATTCAAGAAATTTCCCCACTACTGACGTCAAACTGATCGGCCGGTAATTTGACGCTGATGCTCTGTCTCCCTTTTTGAATATGGGTACTACATTTGCCTGTTTCCACAAGTCTGGCACAACTCCGGTGTCTAATGATTTTGTAAATAAGTTTACGAGGGGTCCGCTAATGTGTTCCCTACACTCGTTCAAGACTCGAGGGAAAATTTCATCCGGCCCTGGGGATTTTGTTTTCTTTAGTTTATTTATCTTCTTAAGAACATCCTCTTTTCTGATAGTGATATTCCTTAATTTCTCTTCTTCCTTTCCCTTAAATATCAGTTCCACCTCTGGAATTTCATCACAAATTTCTTCTGTGAAAACTGATAAGAAGTAGCTGTTCAATGCTTTGCTTATTTCTTCACTGCCATTTATCACTTCTCCCCTCCCTGACTTTAAAGGCCCAACTTTGTCCTTGACCTTTGTCCTATATACCTGGAAAAATCCCTTGGGATTCGCCTTGGATTCTCTTGCTATTTTGGTTTCATAGTCTCTCTTTGTTTTCCTTATATTTTTCTTAACATTCCTAGATAGTTCATTATACCTATTTCTGAGCTGCTCCTCCCCTCCCTTTAATTTCTTATATATTCCTTTCTTTATTCCTATGTCATGTTTAAGTTTTCTGGTCATCCACCTTGGCTCGTTCTTATTTGACCTAATTTTTCTGTATGGTATATTTTGTTCTTGTGCTTCATGTAGTATACTAGTGAATATATTATAGTTCATACAAAGGAGTGTTAGTTACAAGACTAGCGAGGTCATCCTAAAACTGTATCTTGCTCTTGTGAAACCACACCTGGATTACGCAGTTCAGTTCTGGTCACCATATTACAGAATGGATATAGAATCCTTGGAAAGAATTCAGAGGAGAATGACAAAACTAATCCCGGGCATTAGGAACCTTGAGTATAGAGACAGGTTAAAGCATCTTAATTTGCACTCCCTCGAGAGACGCAGAGCGAGGGGCGACCTGATAGAGGTGTACAAGTGGAAGGCAGGGCTAAACAAAGGGGACATTACAAAGGTACTCAAACTATCCAACCAGGAGCGAACTCGTAACAATGGTTTTAAATTAGACAAATTTAGATTTAGGCGGGAAATAGGTAAACACTGCTTTGGAAACAGAGTAGTGGATGAATGGAACAAGTTACCAAATATCATCATTAACTCGAATACGCTGAATGGCTTCAAACATAGGTTGGATGCTTATATGAGCAATAGGGGTTGGGTGTAAACGGGACTGCCCAGTATGGGCCAATAGGCCCGCTGCAGTTTCCTCCATTCTTATGTTCTTATGTTAGTTGTTGTGTCATCTATGACCTCACCCCTTCCTACTGGGGACTGACGTGACTGTTCCCAGGTGACCTCACCTAGGTACCTTCTTAACCCCTGATAATCCGCCAACCGAAAGTCTGGGACTCTGACCATATTGTCATTGTTTTTTGTTTCCCAATTTTGGGTGAACCTGATTTCTCTGTGATCACTGTTACCTAGTTCTTCCCCTACTGTGATATCTCTGATAATATTTTCTTTATTTGTTAATACTAGATCTAATATATTGTCACCTCTAGTAGGTTCTGTAATTAGTTGTTTAAAAAAATTGTCCTGTACTGCGTCTAGGAAGTCTTCAGATTCATAGTCACCTACAATGTTGTCTCAGTCAATATTTCTGAAGTTGAAATCCCCCATAATGCACAGGTTGTTATATTTTGCTGCTCTACTCATTTCCTGCCATATACGTAGGCTTATCGAAAACTGGATGTATCTGGAAAAACAACTAATAATCTGTATTTCATTATCAAATACGACGTATCAGAGGTATTTCATTGTATTTCTTAAACTTAGGTTACAAAAATTACTGTTAAGCTACAAAGCTTCCAGTTACGAAAGATGTTTGGCATGCCGCATGGACATTACACAGCTGATTGGTCAAGCGTAAAATTGCATTATTTATATTTCATTATTCGTATTTCATTATTCTTATCTGCAACATACATAAACATTCAGTATTGTTTTACTAATTTATTTTCGTTTATAAATATATGATTTTCCTAGTTAATCTGTACTAATACCTGTGTTAATTCATAGAATATCATGAAGGAAACACGGACCTAATGACATTAACGCCGGGTTGGTTTCTCTGCATGTAAATATTACCAGTTTAGTTTATACGGTGTGTTTTTAAGAGGTAAACCTGGATTTAGATTAAGCTGACAGACTTCCTGTACTTATTGAACTACGACGTAAGTATAAAATTCCATAAGGATAAAAATTACTTATGGACAAAATCCCAGATGTTTGATTTTTAGTAAACATTGACTTATGTTGAATAAATGAAATCCCACCAGGCTATTTGGACACAACACACATCACCTGAACATTATTACAAACAAACTCACATCAGCTGAATTAAGTTGGGTCAAGTTAAGTTTTGTCAAGTTACGTCAGATGTTGTTAGATTTGGCTCTATTACGTTAAGTTAGTAATGGTTTGGTTAGTATTGGTTAAATTAATAACAGATTTAGTTCGGGTATATTATGTTAGGTTAAGATAGGATATGTACAGTATATATCAGGTACCATACAATATATATCACCTTAAGCTCTCAACTGGCTCAGCCATGTCAATATTGTTGTTATTATTGGCTATATCTACTGTATATTTTTCTGGCTGAATAAACTTTTAATATCAATATCTCAGGTTAGCTTTGGTTTAGTTAAGTTACATTAGACTAAGTTTGGTTAGATTAGACTAGACATAGCTGGAATAGCGGAGGTGAGGATTGGTTAAGTTATCAGACTGGATTGATTGAGTTACGCAAAGTGTGATTAAGTTTTATTCGATTAGATTAGGGAAGGTTAGGCTAGGCAGATCAAATTAGGTTAGTTTACGTTCGGTCAGGTTCGATCTAAACTATGATAGAATAGGCTAGGCTTGACTAGGGTGCATTAAACTGGGGTAGATTCAACTAGGCTTGATTTTAACCAACACCCACCCACACGTGTTAGGCTTTCACCAGTAAGTATACCATCTTATTGATATATTCTGTTTATTTACTTATTACACCATGATTATAAGTTTAAGATGTTATTCTTACTCAAGATAAATAAAGTAGTGTAATAAAGTGCTTTAGTGGTTAAGTGGGGATGGAGGTGTTATCTACGAGTCGGATACCAGGGTTCGATGAGTCAGGTGTCGACGTGTCCGGGTTCGGGTGTCCGGGTTCGAGTGACAGATATCCGGGTTCGGGTAGCGGGTTGTTCGGGCACCTGTGGACCTGAGAGCGGGTGTTTGTATACACTGTCACCGTCAAGGAGCTCCTCGCCTGCCGTTGTGTTCTGGTCCACGAGTATTTATTTATATACTGTTGCTTGAAGAGAGGAGAGAGAGAGAGAGAGAGAGAGAGAGAGAGATGCATGCATTCCTATACAAATACTGTTGCTTGGAGGAGGGGAGAGACTGAAAGATAAAAGACGCACACATATACAATCACAAACCCTAAGCACATACATACATACCACGATGTAATGGAGATCAAATGAGGATAAAAATGTAGATAGTGATTTGATAATGAATAATCATATGAAGTCTAATTTATTCCTCACTCCTTCCCCTCTCCTTCTTCATCCCCTCTCCTCCCTTCTCTCTTTCCCTCCTCCCTTCTCTCCTTCTTCCCTCCTCCAACAGTGTGTAAAGATAGTGCAATTCTATCTGCCTCTTGGTATGTGTTGGTGATGGTAGTAGTTTAGTTGGTGGTGATGGTGTTGGTAGTTGTGGTGATGCTGTTGGTGGTGATGGTGTTGGTAGTTGTGGTGTTGGTGGTTATGTTGGTGGTAATGGTGGTGATAGCTGTGTTGGTGGTGATAAGGGTGGCTTAGCAGTGGTGATTGCGGTGGTGGTGATGGTGGTAGTAACTGCGGTGATGGTAAGGGTGATAATAGTTGTGGTGATGGTAATGGAGGTGGTGGTAGTTGTGATGGTAACTGGTTATAATAATTGTGGTGGTGATTTTAGTTATGGTGATGGTAATTATGGTGGTGATGGTGGTAGCGTTTATAGTAGTGGTTATGGTAGCGGTTAGTGGTTATGGTAGTTATGGTAATGGTAGTTGGGCAGCTGTGGCGGAGTGGGCAGTTGTTGATGCAGCTGGTTGCCTCCTTGGCTCTCGGTTCGAATCCCCCTCCTATCTCCTCTTCTCTGCTCTCCTCCCCCTCCTCTCCCCCTCTCCTCCTCTCCTCTTCTCCCCCTTCTCTTCTCCCCCTCTCCCCACGTCTCCCCCCCCCCCCATCGCGTTGCCGAGTTCCACCCTCCACACGCAGACACCCAGGTGAGGAGGGGGGAGGTAAAGGAAGAGGCAGGCGTTGAGGAGAAGGAATGGGGAAAGAAGGGGGAGGTTAGGAATGGAGGCGAGAGGAAGGGAGGTATGGGGATAGAAGGGAAGGGGAGGGGAGAAGACGTGGGGGAGAGAGGAAGGGAAGGGAAAAGGAGGAGGGAAGGGGAGGGGGAGAGAAAGGGGAGGCATGTGAGGGGAGAAGGAACGAAGGAAGACAAGTATGGCGGAGAAAGAGGAAGACAAGCGGGGGAAGAGGAGAAGGGTAGAGGAGAAGAATGAGAGGGAGATGGAGGAGGGAACAAGAATGAGACTGAAAGAAGGATAGGTAGAATAGAAAGCTGAGGAAAGTAAAGAAGAGAGAGAGAGTGGGGATAATGGGTAACGAAGAAGATAGAAGAGGAAATCTGATAAAGAGGAAGAGGCACAATAAAATTAAAACATAAGAGGTGAAAGAAAAAAATACAATTAGGAATGAAAGATAGAAGATAATTTAGAATAAAAGAGGAAGATTAATAGAAGATAAAGAAAATGGGAGAAAGAAGAGGAAGGGAGGGAGGGGGTGTGAAGAGGCGTGAAAACAGACAGAGCATAAGAAATAGGGAGGGTGTTGACAGCGAGGAGAAGTGGGTGAGAACAGAGGAGCCAGGGAGAAAAGAGAAGTAATTAACAACCTAAGAAAGAGAATAGAAGAGGGAGAATAAAAATATAAATGGTAATAAACACGAGAGAATTGCTTTTGTTTATTATTTGTCTTTTATTTATTTACATATTGAAATTTATTTTATTTGTGTATTTATTATTATTATTATTATTGTTATTATTATTATTATTATTATTATTATTATTATTTCCCAAGACAGTGGTTCGAACCCCGCTAATGAAACACCCCGTGACGCAGCTTCGATTCACTATGTCGAGAAGGTTTCAATGGTGTTGATTGGAATCCCATTTGAAAATTAGTATTGAGAGTTATAAGATATACTTTATACACTGTAGTATTGTATAAACACTTGGTATATCGCAGTCATTTCCTCCTCACCCCCCCCCTCTTCTCCCTCTCCCTCACCCTCCAGAAACTGAAGTGTTGATTTAGTGGTTCGATGTCGTACTTTCAGTCTCGTTTCCTGAATACGCGCCCACGTCCTTCCTGACTCACCCACGCTCTTCTTGAGTCATCCGTGCCGTTTATGAGTCATCCGTGCCGTTTATGAGTCATCCGTGCCGTTTGAGTCATCCAGATAATTCTTGACTTATCCACGCCCATCCAAACACTCACCCCACGCCCATCCATATACACGGTCACCCCACACACTCACCCCACGCCCATTCAGACACACTCACCCATGCCCACTCATTTTGTAATCCTTGACTCCTGCCCATTCCAGTCGTAGC
>CAUDMG010000093.1:192500-230000 GCA_958450375.1 Homarus gammarus | reverse complement strand
GGAGTGGGCTGGATGGGCATGGGCTGGATGGGCGTGGGCTGCTTGGGCGTGGAGTGGGTGGGTGTGGGCTGGATGGGCGTGGAGTGGGTGAGCGTGGGTGGGATGGGCTCTTCCGTCTCGCTATCATTAAGTCTCTCCTTCCTTCACTACCCTCCCTCTCCTTCCTTCACTACCCTCCCTCTCCTTCCCTCACTACCCTCCCTTTCCTTCCCTCACTACCCTCCCTTTCCCTCCCTCACTACCCTCCATTTCCTCCCTCACTACCCTCCCTTTCCTTCCCTCACTACCCTCCCTTTCCTCCCTCACTACCCTCCCGTTTCCTCCTTCCCTCCCTCGAAGACATAGGTGAATGCTACGTTTTTGGGGACGGGAAGAGCTTTTGGACGGGAAGGGTTTTGGACGGGAAGACCTTTTGGACGGGAAGAGTTTTTGGACGGGAAGAGTTTTGGAAGGGAAGAGCTTTTGGACGGGAAGAGCTTTTGGACGGGAAGAGCTTTTGGACGGGAAGAGCTTTTGGACGGGGAAATATTGTCTACATCCAGTGTTTGCATCCTTTCACCGTCTGTTTACATCGTTTACCTGGATTTTTTGTTTACATTTATCTCAAGGAAGTATTATGTAACATTTAGTATCAACTGGAATAGTAAAATAGCATGGTGGTAATAAGAACATCTCATAGTGTTAACACGGTTTATATTCATTAGTTGTATACCTGCTCTGTCTATGTATATTGTTTGTATACCCACACCTTGTTATACATATTTACTCACTATAAACTTACATAACGATTTTGGTATGTGTGTATGTATGTATATGTGTATGTATGTGTATGTATGTATGTATGAGTATGTATGTATGTATGTCGCAACACTTGGCTATTACTCATATTAAATAAAATTATTACGCCAGTGTTGTCAATACTGTTGAACTAAATTAATTCTCTTTTCCTTACTGTCTGTCTGTCTGTCTGTTTGTGTCTGTCTGTCTGTCTGCCTGCCTGCCTGCCTGTCTGTGTCTGTCTGTCTCACTCCTGCCCTGCCCCACCTCTCCGTCACCATTCTCTCTCTCTCTCTCTCTCTCTCTCTCTCTCTCTCTCTCTCTCTCTCTTTCTCTCCTCTCTCACCTCTAGCCTTGGCAGTCAATCCCTCAGGGAGTTAATCCTACCCACCTTCCCCCCTCCCCCCTTCCCCGGCCCGTCCCCCTTCCTTGCCCCCCCCTCCCCCCCTCGGCCTTCCTCCCACACAAGTGCCAGTGCCAGCAAAGTCTCGCTAGCCTGGCACTTGTCAAGTAGATAAGGACGTCCCAGGCCTTCTCCTCTCCCCCCCTCCTGCCCAACCACGCCACGTCCCCCCCCCTCTTCCCCATCTCCCTTCTTTCCTCACTTCACCCCTCTCCTCACCTCCCCATCTCCTCCCCTCCCCCTTCTTTTGCCTCACCTTGCACATTTTTCTACCTTCTTCCCTCACCTCCTCTACCCTTCCTCCTTCCCCCTTCTCACCTCTGTCCTCCGTGGCAGTGAGAAGTGATACCACCCTCAGTGTCAAGACCTGACTGAATTACTCACAATAGGCAAACTCTCTCTCTCTCTCTCTCTCTCTCTCTCTCTCTCTCTCTCTCTCTCTCTCTCTCTCTCCTTGATTTACTTAACCTTTCTCCCTTCCTTCTTCCCTTTCCCCTCAAGATCTGAACTCCCCTTAGTCTCTCACTTCAACATCTCACCTCCCCTCCCCTCACATTCTCTCACCTCCCTCCCTCCAGCTCAGCTCTCAACCACTTGCTGCCACCGCCTAACACTCCCCTCACTCCCCTCCACCCCCCCACTCCCCTCCACCCCCCACTCCCCTCCACCCGCGGCCACCCAGACACCCGCGTGACCTCTCTCTTCCACCTGCTGTTGCTTCTCCCCCCTCCGCACCTAACACCTTCAGTTCACCTTCACACATTATCCCTCCACCCACAGGTCACCTCTCCACCCACACACACCTTCACTCCACCCACACACACACCTTCACTCCACACACACACACTAGCACACTCTCCTCACTCACCTACAGTTAGTTAATTGAACACCTTTATTGATGAGCTGAGGGTCCAATTTTGCCTCCTAAGTAAACTGTTCGAGAGAATTGAGAAGTTGTTTGATATTGTTTACCCCGAGAGAGGATAGATAGATAGATAGATAGATAGATAGATAGACAGACAGACAGATAGATAGATAGATAGATAGATACAGACAGTAAACTCGTCATAAAAATTTCCTTATGCACACACACACACACACTAATGGTCCAATTGGTCCATGGCTCTTCTCTTATAATAGTTGAGATGATTTAGTTCAGGTTGGTGACTATTAGAACTGGGACCTATTAGAACTGGGACCTATTAGAACTGGGGTCTATTAGAACTGGGACCTATTAGAACTGGGGTCTATTAGAACTGGGGTCTATTAGGACTGGGGCCCATTTGACCAGAAAGCCAACTCTTCCTTACACCCCCCCCCCCCCCCGCCACTTCTCATCCAACACTAACCATCTGGAAGGTATCAGAGCTTAGGGCCGTAGTTGTTAAGTCGGTTAAAATAATACAAAGTTATTCACTCTATCCAGGGTATTGGAAAATCACGAGCCCCGCCCACTTTTTAGCGTCCTTAGCAACTGTTGACAATTCCTGGAAAGCTGATTGGCTATTGGTTGCTAAGGGGAGGTCTATCCAGGGTATTGGAAAATCACGAGCCCCGCCCACTTTTTAGCGTCCTTAGCAACTATTGACAATTCCTGGAAAGCTGATTGGCTCTTGGTTGCTAAGGGGAGGTCTATCCAGAGTATTGGAAAATCACGAGCCCCGCCCACTTTTTAGCGTCCTTAGCAACTGTTGACAATTCCTGGAAAGCTGATTGGCTATTGGTTGCTAAGGGGAGGTCTATCCAGGGTATTGGAAAATCACAAGCCCCGCCCACTTTTTAGCGTCCTTAGCAACCGTTGACAATTCCTGGAAAGCTGATTGGCTATTGGTTGCTAAGGGGAGGTAGTGGTTGATGGGAGAAGGGAAGTCTCTTTCGCCATGCACATTAACGTCTCTCGTCATGCATGCTGGCTTATCACCCCCCCCTACCCCCACCCCACCCCCTCCCTACCCCACCCCACCCCCTCCCTACCCCACCCCACCCCCTCAGACTACTACATGATATCCGGGTGAGAAGCTTATCTTACACAGCTGTTTGAGAAGGTATTATTAGTTAGTTTTAACATCAATTGCTCACTGTTTCTCGATCTATTCTTGGAGTTGATGGTCAATTTCTCTTCATTCAATCTTCAAAACTGTGGTAGATAGATGTGGTCTATGTAGTATGGTTGTTCCTCCTCCGCCTCCTCTACCTCCTCCTCTTCCTCCACTACAAGGCCTGAAATGTGTCTACTTAGCTCTCATGGTATCCACTCACTCACGCACACCGTTGCTTACTGGAAGGTTCATCTCTTACGTCTAGTGCATCCCTTATCCTCTCCTATCCTTTCCTATCCTATCCTGCCCTATCCTGCTTTATCTCTTACTATTTAGATCTGAATGATAATAATAATAATAATAATAATACAATGATGATAAAATTGAATAATATAGTAATAAATGATAATAAATGATAATAATGATAACACACACACATACAAAGACCAATAAAAAATAGTAAAAAAAAACATAAATAACAAAAACTGAGGAATAAAAATAGGCACAGGATACTCCGGGTGGGTGGCATGGTGAGGTCTTTGTTTATTTGTTTGTTTATTTGTTTATTATTCTCCCGTGTGTGTGTGTGTGTGTGTGTGTGTTTCTTTCTTTCTCGTTGATCATCAGGTTTTCTTCCTATTCCTTCTGTTATTTTGTTCTTTTGATTGTTATCTGTTTCTTAGCGTGGTAGGACATACACACAGAGGTTACCTTAGTTATTTCATGAACAATCGAATAATTAAATGAATCACGTGTTTTATTATTATTATTATTATTGTTATTGTTGTTGTCGTAATAGTTCTTGAAAGCATCATGTCTTGTTGGGATCTGTTCGCCTGGCCTTTAACTTGCACTAACCCAAATTAACCTAACCTAACCCAACCTAACCCAACCCAACCTAACCCAACCCAACCTAACCCAAATTAACCTAACCTAACCGAACCGAACCCAAATTAACCTAACTGAACCTAACCTAACTGAACCTAACCCAAATTAACCTAACCCAAATTAACCTAACCCAACCTAACTGAATCTAACCCAAATTAACCTAACTGAACCTAACCCAAATTAACCTAACCTATTTTTAACCTAATTTAATATAACTTACTCTAACCTAATTTAACTTACCCAAACCTAAATTAACTTAACCTAGCTGAATTTACCCAACCATGCATAACCTAACTTGTCCTAATTTAATCTAACCTAACTTAATATAGGGTCTAGGCTAGGCGAAGTTACCCTACCCAAACCTAACCACACATAACTTACCCTAGGCTAACTTAACTTAGGCAAACTTAACTTACCCTAACCTAACAACCTAACCACACATAACTTACCCTAGGCTAACTTAACTTAACCTAGGCAAACTTAACTTAACCTAGGCAAACTTAACTTAACCTAGGCTAACTTAACTTAACCTAGGCAAACTTAACTTAACCTAGGCAAACTTAACTTAACCTAGGCAAACTTAACTTACCCTAACCTAACAATAACCTAACCTAACCCATGGAGAGAGGGAAGGAATTATGTGGAGTTGTAACCTCACCTCACCTCTCCGTATATCAACAAGAGAGAGTGAACGTTGTTGGCGCTGTCACTTTGTTATGGTTTCGGAACAGCTGATCGGGTGAGCGCTAGCGTGATGGTTCTTTTCTGTTCTCGTCTGATTTATTTATTTATTTATTTATTTTTATTCGATTCAGTGTGTGTCTGTATTCTGCATGATTGTATTTTTAGGGATTTCTTATTTTGTATGACTGTATTTTAAGGGTTTTGTTGTATTTTGTACTTTATTTTCTGTAATTTGAGATTCTATGTTTTTGTTTTATGTTTGTGGTTTATTTTTGCTTCGTGTTGCAGGTTTATTAGTTGTTTTAAGTCTCCGTATTATTACGAGTTTTATAATCTTGGTTTATTTCGTTTTAAGTTTGTTTTAGTACTGAGTTTAAATGCTGGTTTATTTAACATTTTCAATTCCGGTTTATTCGTCACTTAAAATCTCGGGTTTATTCTTATTGTGAAGTACTAGTTTATTCCTTACTGTAACCGCCTTAGTTAAGGACGGTCGGGTGACAGGCAAGTCGAAGGGAATAATTGAAACCCGCCTTTTGACACACTCAGTATTTGTTGATGCGGTCAAAACCTGCAGAGATCAAGGCGTTAATTAGTATTACATGGTGATCCATCTGATGCATAATTAGTTACTCACACAATTTTATCTTAACTACACAAGATCATTAAACATGTGACATAATACAAAGTTCATAACTCTATTAATCTTGTTACGCTTCATTCCACATTATCTTATTGCTCCAGGTAAGGCAGAAAACGAGTAAGCATAATTAGTCCACAATATTTCAGTACTGGGGGTTACGTCATCACGCAGGCTGTACTTCCAAGTGCGGGTCGATGTAAATCAGTAAGGTGTTCCAAGAGACAAAAGTACGGCGTAAATTGTCTTAGTACAAACTCAAGGAAAGGACTGTGATGGCGTGCGGTCACTACTGCCAGCAGAGTGGAGATCCTCACAGCATGGCTGTAGATCGTGGTCTGGCGTCTGGCCGGCCAGACAGACAGTCACGCCACCAGCCGAACTGTCAATTCAGCAGACACCAGGACCGCTTGGCTGTAAACATCACAACACCTCTCTACAAGGGAGGTCGCGGCGTACGTGGTCGTAGGCTGAGAGATTTATGTTTGTTCGAGTAAGGTGACACTTGTAGACACATCGGTTGAGGTGCTGGGAGGCAGTCAGTGCTGAGTGGAGGTGCTGAAGGCAGCAAATGCCAGCACTGTGTAGCTGAAGCCAGCGGCGATAACACTTTATTCTAAATCGCTGGTTTATTTCTTATTAACAATCCCTGGTTTATATCCTTTATATAAAACCGAGTTATATTTAAGTGGAAATCTTCGGGTTTATTTCCAATTTTAATCTTTGCGTTATCCTGGATTATGTCTTACTGTGTCACCCCCTCCTCCGCCTTCACCTCCTCCCCGTCTTTCGTCTCGTTATAATATTCTTCACTATCTAATCCAACGTACGCGCGCGCACACAGTCACCGGCTGCAACTCTATTAATAAACCGTTTATTATTATTATTATTATTATTATTATTATTATTATTATTATTATTATCACACACACACACACACTCTGGCTATGGGCATCCTCTTGTTCCCCTCACAGGCGTCCTCTTGCGGGCGTCCCCTCATATTTATGGTTAACAAATTTATTGACAAAGCTTGTAGTACAGTTTGCCTATTCTGAGTAATTCAGTCAGGTCTTGACACTGAGGGTGATGTCACTGTTCACTGCCACGCAGGACAGAGGTTCATACACAAAGAAATACATCATATTCATTCACAGTATATATAGGTCAGAGTCATGTGGGTGATATCACTGTTCAATGCCACGCAGGACAGTCATATTCTATTTGAGGACTAATCAGTGTGGGGTCCCCTCGTAAAACAGGCAGAACGTGTAGGGACGCAGCCACAGCAAGAACAGTAACAGGAGACAGTGATGGAGGCCTCTGGGACGTGAGGCTTTCACATGGGGACGTCTCCTGGATAGTAGGAGTCCCTCCGTGGGTGTTCTCCGTTCACCAGGTGTCAGCAGCGTCAGTACGTGTCATCAGGAATCAGCAGCGTCACTAATAGTCAGCAGGAATCGGCAGCATCATTAGGAGTCAGCAGGAATTAGCAGCATCAGTATGAGTCAGCAGGTAGGGACGCCCCTGAAATATGCAGCTCCCACATGAAGACGTCCAGTGTGGGTGTGTTGGGGACGCTGTAGGGGCGGGGGGCTGGAGGAAGTAGCTGGACAAATCTAAAAAGGAACTAAACGTAACAGCAGCAAGGGGAGGGTAGGGAGATGCAGCAGAAGGAACAGGACGTAGCAGGAACAAGAAAAGCAGGAACCGGACCCCAAATGACTGACAGCATCATCAGAAGTCAACAGCCGGAGGTGGTGGAGGAGGAGGAGGAGGCCATGGGCACGCGCCTTCTCACATAAGGAGGTGTTGTGAGGCGGCGTCCTCCCTGGCCCACAAGCCATGAGGAGCCTCTTTGAGAGTTCACCTCCACCCCATTCAACAACCCCCCCCCCTCTCTCCCCTCCCTCCCCCTCTACACCCCCTCTCCTGGTCATTCATGGAGGCATTCATTGATCTGACTCAACACTCACGTTCTTCTACTACTACCACCACTACGACGTCAGGGGTTCATTCATGGGCTGGACAGGTGGTGTTGAGGAGGGGCGGTGCAGGTAGAGGGGAGGGAACGGGGTGTAGGTGTGATTAGGGTGGGAGGGAGGGGGCAGGGTGTAGATGTGATGAGGGAGGGTGGGTGGGTGGGTGGGAAGTATAGTGTGGTACAGGTGTGTGGAGTGAGGGGGGGGTGAGGGAGGGTGGATGGGTGGGTGGGAAGTATAGTGTGGTACAGGTGTGTGGAGAGTGAGGGGGGGGGGTAATGGGAGTAGAGTACAGGTGTTGGGGGGGGGGGAGTGATGGGAGGGGGACGTATGAGTAAGGATTAATACAGGTGAGGGAGGATTTTTTGGAGGGAAGAGAGGAGGAGGAAATGGGTGGAGGGTGGCAGAGTGGACAGGTGATGGGAGTGTGTAGGGGAGGGAAGGAAAGGGGGAAGGAGAGTGTAGGAGTGGTACTAACATCCTTAACATCATTATCTAGTAAACATCAACATCCTGGCCACCCTTGACTACATCATCCTCACCTGCTAATTAAGATACGTGTACCTGAAATCACCTGTTGCAGTACTCACTATGGACCGCCGCTATTTTATAAAGGAAACATTTAAAGGAGTCTTGATCATTAGTTGGTCTTAAGACACACAGTAGGACATCCCTCATAGACGAATAACATCAGTCAGGTCAGAAAAGGCGGAGGTAAAATATTCGTACTATTTAATGATTAATCCCTAAAGTGGGCGGTGGCTGAGTGGATTCACAACTCGCTTCCTATCCTAAGGGTCACTAGTTCGATCCCAGGGGTACTTCTCGTCCACTCCGATAAAAATGATACTTAAGTTTACAGTTTGGGAAGTGAAGGCGGTAGAGTACAGTGTCGGCCACGCTGTTGGACTCGCCACTCTAAGACACTCAAGTGCGTCAAGTGGCAGTCGATATGTAAGTGTCCAAGTGGCTAAGTTAAACTGCTCCTTGAAAATAATACCCAAAATGGCTTATCAATTACCCTGAGACTCTACCTTTTGTTATTTTTACTTCATACGAGTTAGCGGGGGGGGGGGGGGGGATATAGTTACCGTCAATTACCTTACCTGTAATTGCAAGTCGAGGCTCCTGATTCCCGGATGTGCGTATGTCATTTGTTTTCTCTTGACTGGGTATAAGTGAATGTATCTCGATGTGTCTATAGTAGTTGTGATCCAGTCTCGGGGGAGTGTTGACGCCATTTTCCCGGCTGTGTTTCTGTCGAGTCTCTCTCTCTCTCTCTCTCTCTCTCTCTCTCTCTCTCTCTCATACACCTCCTTTCTTGCCATCTTCATTCCTCCCTCCTTTCCTCACTCTTCTTCCCTCCTTCCTCACCATCCTCATCCCTCCCTCTCCATCCTCATCCCTCCCTCTCCATCCTCCTCCCTCACCATCCTCCTCCTTCATCCTCCCTTACACCTCTCTTTCTTATACTTTCTCCCTTCCCTCTCCATCAATCAGCCCACCCCCACTCTCCCACACTCCCCCCTCCACTCTCCCACACACCTCCACCCACATTATCCCCACCCCCACTCTCCCACACTCAGTCCCCCAAACTCTCACTCTCCCACCCCCACTTTCCTCCTCACCCACTCCCACTCTCCCCCACACAACTCCCACATTCTCCCTCACACTCTCCCAAACTCCCCTACTCTTCCACACTACCTCACACTCCCCCCACACTCCCCCACACTCTCCCACACTCTTCCATATTCCCACACACTCCCACACTCTCCTATATTCCCCCAAACTCTCCCACACTCTTCCATATTCCCACACACTCCCACACTCTCCCACACTCACACGCACTCTCCCACACTCCCCCACACTCTCCCATACTCCCCCACACTCTTCCATATTCCCACACACCCCCACTCTCCCCCACACTCCCAGTTATCGGTCTAAAATCGACAAGGCCTCACTGCTATAATGTAACACCACTAATAATTATGTGTCTTAGTCACCCGCCGAGGGAGTGAGACAAGGACCTCTTTGTTCTTGTTCTTGTTCTTCTTGTTCTTGCTCTTGTTGTTGCTGTTGTTGTTGTTCTTGCTCTTGTTGTTTTTCTTTTTCTTTCCCTTCTTATTCTTATTGTTCTTGTTGTTCTTGTTGTTCTTGATGTTGTTGTTCTTCGTATCTGAGAAGTGAGTGTTTGAGAGAGGGAGAAAACGAGAGAGAGAGAGAGAGAGAGAGAGACCACATTCCCCACAAATCAGTTCTATCTGGAATATGCACCTGTCACCTAGATAAACACACACACACACACACCTCTCTCTCTCTCTCTCTCTCTCTCTCTCTCTCTCTCTCTCTCTCCATATTAAGATTGTATCCACTTCTCTGCACTCAGTAACTATATCAGCTCTCATGTATAGAACCAAATACACAATGTGCTTGAATACCTCCCACGCAAATGTGAATAACTAAGTGTGCAGCCAGACATACTGCCTCACACTCCTGTACACACGTAGGTGTGAATAAGTTACCCTTTATGTATAGAACTAAACAAAGAATTTATTTGAAATACTCTGTAATATTCAGTGCCATAATATCCTGACAACGGGGGTTAGTTAAACTGGCCCTTTGTGGCCTATACTCTGTAATCCTTTTGCTCTACCGCTCACAGGATGAGTATGGGGTGCACAATAAACTAGCCGCTGTAAGAGGCAAAAATATTAATTAAATAAATTAAATAGGTTAATCCTCTCTCTCTCTCTCTCTCTCTCTCTCTCTCTCTCTCTCTCTCTCTCTCTCTCTCTCTTTCTCTTTTTCTCTTTCTCTTTTTCTCTTTCTCTTTTTCTCTCTCTTTTTCTCTTTTTTTTTTCTCTCTCTCTCTCTCTCTCTCTCTCTCTCTCTCTCTCTCTCTCTCTCTCTCTCTCTCTCTCTCCTCCTGGACAGTCAACGAGGAACCAAATCCCTTGGCATCTCAACCTCAAGCCTTATGTTGGTCGGAGGGATCAATACATTGTCAATATAACTCAATTTAACTTATTGACAAACAGTGTGGCGGTGGGGTGAATAGGTAGGCAATTGAACTTCATAATTTTAACATTCACTTGCAAGCAATGACTAGGTTAATTACTGTACCTGTGTTAATGAGTGGGATAATTACTGTACCTGTGTTAATGAGTGGGATAATTACTGTACCTGTCCTATGCATGCTATACCTGCTCTTGAATTGGTGGATGTATATTATTCTCTCTCTCTCTCTCTCTCCCTCCCTCCCTCTCCCATTTATCGAGGCTGTTAACGTTAGGTGAGGCTCATGGCTGTGCTTATGGTGGTGGTTATGGTGGTGGTGATGGTAATAGTGGTAGTAGTAGTAGTAGTGGTGGTGACGATGCTCTTGCAGTTCTTTCGAGTTAGCCCGACTGCATACCGAGGCAGACAAGCGCCAACGCCGGAAAGATTCTGCCACCGCCCCTCCCGCACTAGATGTAGCCCTCCACATGTGCAACATATGTGAACGACATTGCCGGTCCCGTATCTGCTTCTCTAGTTACCTCACAGGTCACCAACGGTGGCATCTTAAATAACGCATATCATTGTATCATAACTGGATGATCGTCATACTCGATTCCGAGTGACAGCAAAGTAGAAGTAGTGTGTGTGTAATAATAATAATAATAATAATAATAATAATAATAATAATAATAATAATAATAATTAACGGTTAACTGAAAGAGCCTGGCAACCGGATGGCTGAAAATATACAGTTACTTAATTGGGGAATGGGTCTCTTGATTTACAAATGATATACAAGTAACATAAGTGATACAAATATGATATATAATAACTAGGTAGGGAGAAGCTGAAACTACAGGGCATTTCAACATAGTGACAGTGCAAAAAGTAGGATTGACTGGGAGTGAGTACACCGGTTGATTACAAGTTATTGATAATTTTTACAATGGTTGGGACTGTATGTGTGTACGTGTGTGCGTGTATGTGTCTGTGTGTGTGTGTGTGGTATCGGGTGCCTGGCTGCCACACGCTTGGGGTCAATGGTGTTTGGTTGTGATATGCACCAGGAGATGACATCATAGTTCTTGGTCTAGTGTGTGTGTGGGTGTGTGTGTTTGTGTGGGTGGGTGTTTTCTGACGTACACACACGCACACACACGTAGATACATTTATATATAAGGGGTATCATATGTAGGTAGCTGTTAGATGGGGGTAAAAAACAGGTTACAAGTTGGACCTCAAGCCGAGTATAAGGTCCTTGAGTTTTTGTGTTCATACTTGATTTACTTTAAAAACATCGATAAAAAAAATCCCTAGATTATAAAACGTATTATTCGTTAATCCCTTTCTCGTGGGATTGGAAATATCACGTGATGGATTTACATAAAGAATAAATCCTAGTTATTATTGGTAATTAACTCTTGGGTGTTATAATAATAAATAAAAACAAAGAGTATCAGATTACCTTGTATACAGAGCGATTAGATTTTGTTTTTCCTACTTGAGGAGCCTAATTAATCCCCTTGTAATGATGCTTAAATCCCCCCTGGAGACTTTGTAAACACTCTCTGATCCTCTACAATCCAGCGTGAAATATGAGAAAACAAGTGAAGGTGTCGCTTGAGGTTCTCGCCGTTTATAGTTTTTGTTTCGTTTATATTTCTCCCTTATTTGGTGATGGCATAGTTATTTATTTGTTTATTGGATGGAATATTGTTGATTAATGACGTTTTGTGGATTGTGGATAAGAAAATTAGGATATTAGTAGATGTTGCCAGTTAGCGGAATTTGGACGATAGCGGAAATTACGAATTAGTGGGATTTTTTTTTCAAAGTAGCAGCGGAAGTTACAAGTAGGCGGAAATGGCAAATTAGCGGAAATTGCCAAGTTCTCAGGAATAGCATGTTGGCAAAATAGGAAAAAAAAAAAAAATACTAAGTTACCAGTACACAAATTCTCAAATGTTCGTACGAGATAAATTGACTTCCTCTTGATCTGTCGTAAGTTAAGGCGAAACAAAATATGGCCCCCCAAAACACACTTGAGACTCTACCGTAACTATTTTCATTTTCCTTATAGTCAACCGATTGAAAAAAAACAAACAAATATGGCCCTCTATACCACACTAAGACTCAATATCCTTAAAAAGTAGCGTTGTGTTATCCCCAGTAGCGCGATAACATGTCCTTGAAATGGCACCGAGACTCTACTATAACAAGCTATCATCCATTATTTTCAAGTGAAGGTTTAAAAAAAAAAAAAAAAAAAAAAAAAAAAAAAAAAAAAAACAACTTTTTCAGAATGGATATTGTCCCCTGACCCCTCTCCCCTCCCCCCTTCCCCCCCCGAGGTCAAGTCAATAATACGTGACCTTACCCCACCTGACAGAGCGGCTCCTGTCTACCCCACGAGTGTTTCTGTCTAGTAATTAGCATATATAGTGGTGGTATTAGAGATGATTATACCTGATGCATTTGACGTGGTGTTAGTGGGGGGGTGAGGTGGGGTTTAGTGGGGGGTGAGGTGGGGTTTAGTGGGGGGGATGAGATGTAGGGAAGATGGTGTTTCCTGTATTAAACTTTGTGTGGGTGGGGGGGTGGGTGTGGGTGTGGGTGTGGGGGTGGAGGGTGTGTGGGTGTGGGTGGAGGGTGTGTACATACAAAGATCAAACACTTTTAAGTCGTGTATATTATGCCCCTCATTATACCGAGATTAAGAGTAGATATAGAAATAATTGGCGTCTGTCTGTCGCTGTACGTGTTTTTTCCTCTCTGGTATCAGTGAAAAACCTGAGAAAACGACATTGTAGTTGATATCCTATACCGTCGTGTCGTGTCGTGTTGTTTCATGTCGTGTCGTGTTGTGTCGTGTCGTATTGTGTTATGTCGTGTCGTGTCGTGTCGTACTGTGTTGTGTCGTGTTGTGTCGTGTCGTGTCGTGTTGTATTGTGTCGTGTCGTGTCGTGTCGTGTCGTATATAAAATTTTCCCGGATGTTTGTATAGTAAAATTTCTTACTATTTTTTTTACTGTAACAAAACGACAATTAATTCCATAGTTACAGCTGTCCTTTAAAAAAATTATATGATAACACCTCTTTCCTCTTCCTCCTCTCTCCCTTCCCTCTTCTCCCTCTTTCATCTTCATGTACTTCCCCATTTTCCTTCCCCCTTACTGTCCCTCTCCCTTCTCTCCCTCCCCTTTCTCCCTTCCCCTTCATCTACTCCCCCTCCTCTACGCACCCACTCCAATACTACATTAAATATGACGTTATCAAAATCAAATATCACACCCCCCCCCACACACCCACACCCCCACCCACCCACACACACACACACACACACACACACACACACACCCACACCCACATAACCCCCCTCCACATACCCCCCTCCCCCCCCACGCACACGAGGGGGTCAGCCACTGCCAGATGTTCATAGATCACGTGTTGTGGTGACCCTTGACCTGGACTATATATCACGTGCTTGTGGTATCGTCTAATGCGGGTGGCCAAGCTCGGGGGGAAGGGGGGGGGAGGGAGGGGGAAGGGGGGCTGGGGCAGAGGGGGGGGGGTTATGTTAGGGGGGAATGTTAGGTTGGTGATATTTTTGGGGGTGGGGGAGATGCACTTATTGGGGAGGGGAGTGATGCGGAGGGGGGAGGGGACGGTAGGGGAAAAGGGGAGGGAGGATAGAGAATAGAGAGGTAGGACTGTAGGGTACGAAGAGAAGGGAGGATAGGGGGAAGGAGGGGAGGGAAAGGGGGTGGGGGAATGGGGTAAAGGGAGGAGGGGTCCTAGTTCTAAATATTTGAGGGAGAAGAAATAATGATAGATAGATAGATAGACAGATAGATAGATAAATAACAACTATGCAGGTATACAAACAATATACAACGATAGTGCAGATATACAAACAATGGTAAACAGTGATTATATACAAACTACATAGACAGTACAGGTAAACAAACAAACATAGACAGTACAGGTAAACAAACAATAAACATAGACAGTACAAGTAAACAAAGAAAACAGTGCTAAACAGTAAGTAGATTTAGCCAAAGATAAACCGAGAAAGTTGTTAAAAGCTAATGTGTGGTCGGGGTGTCTTGGTCAACTGATGTTAATATGAGGGTAACGGGGTAATACAGCTGTGAGTGGCAGCTGCTGAGAGAGAGAGAGAGAGAGAGAGAGAGGATCAGATTAAAGATAGATAGATAGATAGACAGACAGGACCTGATTAAAGAGAGAGAGAGAGAGAGAGCAAAATAAAACCCACTAGTATTATTATAACGGTGTGGTCGGTGTTGTTAAGAGTCTGGGGTAGTTAGTTTCACTGGCCCTCCCACTGGCCCTCCCACACCCCCACTGGCCCTGCCGCACCTCCCACTGGCCCTGCCGCACCTCCCACTGGCCCTCCCACACCTCCCACTGGCCCTCCCACACCCCCACCTGGCCCTCCCACACCCCCACCTGGCCCTCCTACACCTCCCACCTGGCCCTCCTACACCTCCCACCTTGCCCTCCGACACCCCCACCTGGCCCTCATACACCCCACCTGGCCGTCCGACACCCCCAGCTGGCCCTCCGACACCCCCACCTGGCCCTCCTACACCTCCACCTCCCACCTGGCCCTCCGACACCCCCACCTGGCCCTCCTACACCCCATCTGGCCCTCCTACACCCCATCTGGCCCTCTTACACCCCCATCTGGCCCTCTTACACCCCCCACCTGGCCCTCCTACACCCCCCACCTGGCCCTCCTACACCCCCCACCTGGCCCTCCTACACCCCCACCTGGCCCTCCTACACCCCCACCTGGCCCTCCTACACCCCCACCTGGCCCTCCTACACCCCCACCTGGCCCTCCTACACCCCCACCTGGCCCTCCTACACCCCCACCTGGCCCTCCTACACCCCACCTGGCCCTCCTACACCCCATCTGGCCCTCCTACACCCCATCTGGCCCTCCTACAACCCCACCTGGCCCTCCTACAACCCCACCTGGCCCTCCTACAACCCCACCTGGCCCTCCTACACCCCCACCTGGCCCTCCTACACCCCCACCTGGCCCTCCTACACCCCCACCTGGCCCTCTTACACCCCCACCTGGCCCTCCTACACCTCCCACCTGGCCCTCCGACAACCCCCACCTGGCCCTCCGACAACTCCACCTGGCCCTCCTACACCCCACTGGCCCTCCTACACCCCATCTGGCCCTCCTACACCCCATCTGGCTCTCCTACACCCCATCTGGCCCTCCGACACCCCCACCTGGCCCTCCGACACCCCACCTGGCCCTCCGACACCCCAGCTGGCCCTCCGACACCCCAGCTGGCCCTCCGACACCCCCAGCTGGCCCTCCGACACCCCCAGCTGGCCCTCCGACACCCCCAGCTGGCCCTCCGACACCCCCACCTGGCCCTCCGACACCCCAGCTGGCCCTCCGATACCCCAGCTGGCCCTCCGATACCCCAGCTGGCCCTCCGACACCCCAGCTGGCCCTCCGACACCCCAGCTGGCCCTCCGACACCCCCACCTGGCCCTCCGACACCCCCACCTGGCCCTCCTACACCCCACTGGCCCTCCTACACCCCATCTGGCCCTCCTACACCCCATCTGGCCCTCCTACACCCATCTGGCCCTCCTACACCCCCACCTGGCCCTCCTACACCCCCACCTGGCCCTCCTACACCCACTGGCCTCCCGCACCCCACTGGCCCTCCTACACCCCACTGGCCCTCCTACACCCCACTGGCTCTCCTACACCCCACTGGCCCTCCTACACCCCACTGGCCCTCCTACACCCCCATCTGGCCCTCCTACACCCCCACCTGGATCTCCGACACCCCCACCTGGCCCTCATACACCCCACCTGGCCCTCCCACACCCCACCTGGCCCTCCTGCACCCCACTGACCCTCCGACACCCCACCTGGCCCTCATACACCCCACCTGGCCCTCCGACACCCCACCTGGCCCTCCGACACCCCCACCTGGCCCTCCGACACCCCACTGGCCCTCCGACACCCCAGCTGGCCCTCCGACACCCCAGCTGGCCCTCCGACACCCCAGCTGGCCCTCCGACACCCCCACCTGGCCCTCCGACACCCCATCTGGCCCTCCTACACCCCATCTGGCCCTCCTTCACCCCATCTGGCCCTCCTACACCCCATCTGGCCCTCCTACACCCCATCTGGCCCTCCTACACCCCACCTGGCCCTCCTACACCCCACCTGGCCCTCCTACACCCCACTGGCCCTCCTACACCCCACTGGCCCTCCCGCACCCCACTGGCCCTCCTACACCCCACTGGCCCTCCTACACCCCACTGGCCCTCCTACACCCCACTGGCCCTCCTACACCCCATCTGGCCCTCCTACACCCCCATCTGGCCCTCCTACACCCCCACCTGGACCTCCAACACCCCCACCAGGCCCTCATACACCCCACCTGGCCCTCCCGCACCCCACCTGGCCCTCCCGCACCCCACTGGCCCTCCTACACCCCACTGGCTCCTCCTACACCCCATCTGGCCCTCCTACACCCCATCTGGCCCTCCTACACCCCCACCTGGACCTCCGACACCCCCACCTGGCCCTCATACACCCCACCTGGCCCTCCCGCACCCCACCTGGCCCTCCCGCAGCCCACCTGGCCCTCCCGCACCCCACCTGGCCCTCCCGCACCCCACCTGGCCCTCCCGCACCCCACTGGCCCTCCTACACCCCATCTGGCCCTCCTACACCCCATCTGGCCCTCCTACACCCCATCTGGATCTCCGACACCCCCACCTGGCCCTCATACACCCCACCTGGCCCTCCCACACCCCACCTGGCCCTCCTGCACCCCACTGACCCTCCGACACCCCCACCTGGCCCTCATACACCCCACCTGGCCGTCCGACACCCCCACCTGGCCGTCCGACACCCCCACCTGGCCCTCCGACACCCCACCTGGCCCTCCGACACCCCACCTGGCCCTCCGACACCCCACTGGCCCTCCGACACCCCAGCTGGCCCTCCGACACCCCAGCTGGCCCTCCGACACCCCCACCTGGCCCTCCGACACCCCCACCTGGCCCTCCTACACCCCATCTGGCCCTCCTTCACCCCATCTGGCCCTCCTACACCCCATCTGGCCCTCCTACACCCCATCTGGCCCTCCTACACCCCCACCTGGCCCGCCTACACCCCACCTGGCCCTCCCGCACCCCACTGGCCCTCCTACACCCCACTGGCCCTCCCGCACCCCACTGGCCCTCCTACACCCCACTGGCCCTCCTACACCCCACTGGCTCTCCTACACCCCACTGGCCCTCCTACACCCCATCTGGCCCTCCTACACCCCCATCTGGCCCTCCTACACCCCCACCTGGACCTCCGACACCCCACCTGGCCCTCATACACCCCACCTGGCCCTCCCGCACCCCACTTGGCCCTCCCGCACCCTACCTGGCCCTACCGCACCCCACCTGGCCCTCCCGCACCCCACTGGCCCTCCTACACCCCATCTGGCCCTCCTACACCCCATCTGGCCCTCCTACACCCCATCTGGATCTCCGACACCCCCACCTGGCCCTCATACACCCCACCTGGCCCTCCCACACCCCACCTGGCCCTCCTGCACCCCACTGACCCTCCGACACCCCCACCTGGCCCTCATACACCCCACCTGGCCGTCCGACACCCCCACCTGGCCCTCCGACACCCCCACCTGGCCCTCCGACACCCCACCTGGCCCTCCGACACCCCAGCTGGCCCTCCGACACCCCAGCTGGCCCTCCGACACCCCAGCTGGCCCTCCGACACCCCCACCTGGCCCTCCGACACCCCCACCTGGCCCTCCTACACCCCATCTGGCCCTCCTTCACCCCATCTGGCCCTCCTACACCCCATCTGGCCCTCCTACACCCCATCTGGCCCTCCTACACCCCCACCTGGCCCGCCTACACCCCACCTGGCCCTCCCGCACCCCACTGGCCCTCCTACACCCCACTGGCCCTCCCGCACCCCACTGGCCCTCCTACACCCCACTGGCCCTCCTACACCCCACTGGCCCTCCTACACCCCACTGGCCCTCCTACACCCCATCTGGCCCTCCTACACCCCCATCTGGCCCTCCTACACCCCCACCTGGACCTCCAACACCCCCACCAGGCCCTCATACACCCCACCTGGCCCTCCCGCACCCCACCTGGCCCTCCCGCACCCCACTGGCCCTCCTACACCCCACTGGCTCCTCCTACACCCCATCTGGCCCTCCTACACCCCCACCTGGACCTCCGACACCCCCACCTGGCCCTCATACACCCCACCTGGCCCTCCCGCACCCCACCTGGCCCTCCCGCACCCCACCTGGCCCTCCCGCACCCCACCTGGCCCTCCCGCACCCCACCTGGCCCTCCCGCACCCCACTGGCCCTCCTACACCCCATCTGGCCCTCCTACACCCCATCTGGCCCTCCTACACCCCATCTGGATCTCCGACACCCCCACCTGGCCCTCATACACCCCACCTGGCCCTCCCACACCCCACCTGGCCCTCCTGCACCCCACTGGCCCTCCGACACCCCCACCTGGCCCTCATACACCCCACCTGGCCCTCCGACACCCCCAGCTGGCCCTCCGACACCCCCAGCTGGCCCTCATATACCCCACCTGGCCCTCCCGCACCCACCTGGCCCTCCTACACCCTATCTGGCCCTCCTACACCCCATCTGGCCCTCCTACACCCCCAACTGGACCTCCGACACCCCCACCTGGCCCTCCGACACCCCACCTGGCCCTCCTACACCCCATCTGGCCCTCCTTCACCCCATCTGGCCCTCCTACACCCCATCTGGCCCTCCTACACCCCATCTGGCCCTCCTACACCCCCACCTGGCCCGCCTACACCCCACCTGGCCCTCCCGCACCCCACTGGCCCTCCTACACCCCACTGGCCCTCCCGCACCCCACTGGCCCTCCCGCACCCCACTGGCCCTCCTACACCCCACTGGCCCTCCTACACCCCACTGGCCCTCCTACACCCCACTGGCCCTCCTACACCCCATCTGGCCCTCCTACACCCCCATCTGGCCCTCCTACACCCCCACCTGGACCTCCAACACCCCCACCAGGCCCTCATACACCCCACCTGGCCCTCCCGCACCCCACCTGGCCCTCCCGCACCCCACTGGCCCTCCTACACCCCACTGGCTCCTCCTACACCCCATCTGGCCCTCCTACACCCCCACCTGGACCTCCGACACCCCCACCTGGCCCTCATACACCCCACCTGGCCCTCCCGCACCCCACCTGGCCCTCCCGCACCCCACCTGGCCCTCCCGCACCCCACCTGGCCCTCCCGCACCCCACCTGGCCCTCCCGCACCCCACTGGCCCTCCTACACCCCATCTGGCCCTCCTACACCCCATCTGGCCCTCCTACACCCCATCTGGATCTCCGACACCCCCACCTGGCCCTCATACACCCCACCTGGCCCTCCCACACCCCACCTGGCCCTCCTGCACCCCACTGGCCCTCCGACACCCCCACCTGGCCCTCATACACCCCACCTGGCCCTCCGACACCCCCAGCTGGCCCTCCGACACCCCCAGCTGGCCCTCATATACCCCACCTGGCCCTCCCGCACCCCACCTGGCCCTCCTACACCCTATCTGGCCCTCCTACACCCCATCTGGCCCTCCTACACCCCAACTGGACCTCCGACACCCCCACCTGGACCTCCGACACCCCCACCTGGCCCTCCCGCACCCCACCTGGCCCTCCCGCACCCCACCTGGCCCTCCCGCACCCCACCTGGCCCTCCCGCACCCCACCTGGCCCTCCTACACCCCACTGGCCCTCCTACACCCCCACCTGGCCCTCCGACACCCCCACCTGGCCCTCATACACCCCACCTGGCCGTCCGACACCCCCACCTGGCCCTCCGACACCCCTACCTGGCCCTCCGACACCCCCACCTGGCCCTCCGACACCCCAGCTGGCCCTCCGACACCCCAGCTGGCCCTCCGACACCCCCAGCTGGCCCTCCGACACCCCAACTGGCCCTCCGACACCCCCAACTGGCCCTCCGACACCCCCACCTGGCCCTCCGACACCCCCAGCTGGCCCTCTGACACCCCCAGCTGGCCCTCCGACACCCCCAACTGGCCCTCCGACACCCCCACCTGGCCCTCCGACACCCCCACCTGGCCCTCCGACACCCCAGCTGGCCCTCATATACCCCACCTGGCCCTCATATACCCCACCTGGCCCTCCCGCACCCCACCTGGCCCTCCTACACCCCACTGGCCCTCCCGCACCCCACTGGCCCTCCTACACCCCACTGGCCCTCCTACACCCCACTGGCCCTCCTACACCCCATCTGGCCCTCCTACACCCCCATCTGGCCCTCCTACACCCCCACCTGGACCTCCAACACCCCCACCAGGCCCTCATACACCCCACCTGGCCCTCCCGCACCCCACCTGGCCCTCCCGCACCCCACTGGCCCTCCTACACCCCACTGGCTCCTCCTACACCCCATCTGGCCCTCCTACACCCCCATCTGGCCCTCCTACACCCCCACCTGGACCTCCGACACCCCCACCTGGCCCTCATACACCCCACCTGGCCCTCCCGCACCCCACCTGGCCCTCCCGCACCCCACCTGGCCCTCCCGCACCCTACCTGGCCCTCCCGCACCCCACCTGGCCCTCCCGCACCCCACTGGCCCTCCTACACCCCATCTGGCCCTCCTACACCCCATCTGGCCCTCCTACACCCCATCTGGATCTCCGACACCCCCACCTGGCCCTCATACACCCCACCTGGCCCTCCCACACCCCACCTGGCCCTCCTGCACCCCACTGGCCCTCCGACACCCCCACCTGGCCCTCATACACCCCACCTGGCCCTCCGACACCCCCAGCTGGCCCTCCGACACCCCCAGCTGGCCCTCATATACCCCACCTGGCCCTCCCGCACCCCACCTGGCCCTCCTACACCCTATCTGGCCCTCCTACACCCCATCTGGCCCTCCTACACCCCCAACTGGACCTCCGACACCCCCACCTGGACCTCCGACACCCCCACCTGGCCCTCCCGCACCCCACCTGGCCCTCCCGCACCCCACCTGGCCCTCCCGCACCCCACCTGGCCCTCCAACACCCACTGGCCCTCCTACACCCCCACCTGGCCCTCCGACACCCCCACCTGGCCCTCATACACCCCACCTGGCCGTCCGACACCCCCACCTGGCCCTCCGACACCCCCACCTGGCCCTCCGACACCCCCACCTGGCCCTCCGACACCCCAGCTGGCCCTCCGACACCCCAGCTGGCCCTCCGACACCCCCAGCTGGCCCTCCGACACCCCCAACTGGCCCTCCGACACCCCCAACTGGCCCTCCGACACCCCCACCTGGCCCTCCGACACCCCCAGCTGGCCCTCTGACACCCCCAGCTGGCCCTCCGACACCCCCAACTGGCCCTCCGACACCCCCACCTGGCCCTCCGACACCCCCACCTGGCCCTCCGACACCCCCACCTGGCCCTCATATACCCCACCTGGCCCTCATATACCCCACCTGGCCCTCCCGCACCCCACCTGGCCCTCCTTCACCCCATCTGGCCCTCCTACACCCCATCTGGCCCTCCTACACCCCATCTGGCCCTCCTTCACCCCATCTGGCCCTCCCGCACCCCACCTGGCCCTCCCGCACCCCACTGGCCCTCCTACACCCCATCTGGCCCTCCTACACCCCATCTGGCCCTCCTACACCCCACCTGGCCCTCATACACCCCACCTGGACCTCCGACACCCCCACCTGGCCCTCCGACACCCCCACCTGGCCCTCCGACACCCCCACCTGGCCCTCCGACACCCCCACCTGGCCCTCCGACACCCCCACCTGGCCCTCCGACACCCCCACCTGGCCCTCCTACACCCCACCTGGCCCTCCTACACCCCACCTGGCCCTCTTACACCCCCACCTGGCCCTCCTACACCTCCCACCTGGCCCTCCGACAACCCCCACCTGGCCCTCCGACAACTCCACCTGGCCCTCCTACACCCCACTGGCCCTCCTACACCCCATCTGGCCCTCCTACACCCCATCTGGCTCTCCTACACCCCATCTGGCCCTCCGACACCCCCACCTGGCCCTCCGACACCCCAGCTGGCTCTCCGACACCCCAGCTGGCCCTCCGACACCCCCAGCTGGCCCTCCGACACCCCCAGCTGGCCCTCCGACACCCCCAGCTGGCCCTCCGACACCCCCAGCTGGCCCTCCGACACCCACAGCTGGCCCTCCGACACCCCCACCTGGCCCTCCGACACCCCAGCTGGCCCTCCGATACCCCAGCTGGCCCTCCGATACCCCAGCTGGCCCTCCGATACCCCAGCTGGCCCTCCGACACCCCAGCTGGCCCTCCGACACCCCCACCTGGCCCTCCTACACCCCACCTGGCCCTCCTACACCCCATCTGGCCCTCCTTCACCCCATCTGGCCCTCCTACACCCCATCTGGCCCTCCTACACCCCATCTGGCCCTCCTACACCCCCACCTGGCCCTCCTACACCCCCACCTGGCCCTCCTACACCCCACCTGGCCCTCCCGCACCCCACTGGCCCTCCTACACCCCACTGGCCCTCCTACACCCCACTGGCTCTCCTACACCCCACTGGCCCTCCTACACCCCACTGGCCCTCCTACACCCCCATCTGGCCCTCCTACACCCCCACCTGGACCTCCAACACCCCCACCTGGCCCTCCAACACCCCCACCTGGCCCTCATACACCCCACCTGGCCCTCCCGCACCCCACCTGGCCCTCCCGCACCCCACTGGCCCTCCTACACCCCACTGGCTCCTCCTACACCCCATCTGGCCCTCCTACACCCCATCTGGCCCTCCTACACCCCCACCTGGACCTCCGACACCCCCACCTGGCCCTCCAACACCCCACCTGGCCCTCCCGCACCCCACTTGGCCCTCCCGCACCCTACCTGGCCCTACCGCACCCCACCTGGCCCTCCCGCACCCCACTGGCCCTCCTACACCCCATCTGGCCCTCCTACACCCCATCTGGCCCTCCTACACCCCATCTGGATCTCCGACACCCCCACCTGGCCCTCATACACCCCACCTGGCCCTCCCACACCCCACCTGGCCCTCCTGCACCCCACTGACCCTCCGACACCCCCACCTGGCCCTCATACACCCCACCTGGCCGTCCGACACCCCCACCTGGCCCTCCGACACCCCCACCTGGCCCTCCGACACCCCACCTGGCCCTCCGACACCCCAGCTGGCCCTCCGACACCCCAGCTGGCCCTCCGACACCCCAGCTGGCCCTCCGACACCCCCACCTGGCCCTCCGACACCCCCACCTGGCCCTCCTACACCCCATCTGGCCCTCCTTCACCCCATCTGGCCCTCCTACACCCCATCTGGCCCTCCTACACCCCATCTGGCCCTCCTACACCCCCACCTGGCCCGCCTACACCCCACCTGGCCCTCCCGCACCCCACTGGCCCTCCTACACCCCACTGGCCCTCCCGCACCCCACTGGCCCTCCTACACCCCACTGGCCCTCCTACACCCCACTGGCCCTCCTACACCCCACTGGCCCTCCTACACCCCACTGGCCCTCCTACACCCCATCTGGCCCTCCTACACCCCATCTGGCCCTCCTACACCCCACCTGGACCTCCAACACCCCCACCAGGCCCTCATACACCCCACCTGGCCCTCCCGCACCCCACCTGGCCCTCCCGCACCCCACTGGCCCTCCTACACCCCACTGGCTCCTCCTACACCCCATCTGGCCCTCCTACACCCCCATCTGGCCCTCCTACACCCCCACCTGGACCTCCGACACCCCCACCTGGCCCTCATACACCCCACCTGGCCCTCCCGCACCCCACCTGGCCCTCCCGCACCCCACCTGGCCCTCCCGCACCCCACCTGGCCCTCCCGCACCCCACCTGGCCCTCCCGCACCCCACTGGCCCTCCTACACCCCATCTGGCCCTCCTACACCCCATCTGGCCCTCCTACACCCCATCTGGATCTCCGACACCCCCACCTGGCCCTCATACACCCCACCTGGCCCTCCCACACCCCACCTGGCCCTCCAGCACCCCACTGACCCTCCGACACCCCCACCTGGCCCTCATACACCCCACCTGGCCGTCCGACACCCCACCTGGCCCTCCGACACCCCACCTGGCCCTCCGACACCCCACCTGGCCCTCCGACACCCCACCTGGCCCTCCGACACCCCAGCTGGCCCTCCGACACCCCAGCTGGCCCTCCGACACCCCCACCTGGCCCTCCGACACCCCACCTGGCCCTCCTACACCCCATCTGGCCCTCCTTCACCCCATCTGGCCCTCCTACACCCCATCTGGCCCTCCTACACCCCATCTGGCCCTCCTACACCCCCACCTGGCCCGCCTACACCCCACCTGGCCCTCCCGCACCCCACTGGCCCTCCTACACCCCACTGGCCCTCCCGCACCCCACTGGCCCTCCTACACCCCACTGGCCCTCCTACACCCCACTGGCCCTCCTACACCCCACTGGCCCTCCTACACCCCACTGGCCCTCCTACACCCCATCTGGCCCTCCTACACCCCCATCTGGCCCTCCTACACCCCACCTGGACCTCCGACACCCCCACCTGGCCCTCATACACCCCACCTGGCCCTCCCGCACCCCACTTGGCCCTCCCGCACCCTACCTGGCCCTACCGCACCCCACCTGGCCCTCCCGCACCCCACTGGCCCTCCTACACCCCATCTGGCCCTCCTACACCCCATCTGGCCCTCCTACACCCCATCTGGATCTCCGACACCCCCACCTGGCCCTCATACACCCCACCTGGCCCTCCCACACCCCACCTGGCCCTCCTGCACCCCACTGACCCTCCGACACCCCCACCTGGCCCTCATACACCCCACCTGGCCGTCCGACACCCCCACCTGGCCCTCCGACACCCCCACCTGGCCCTCCGACACCCCACCTGGCCCTCCGACACCCCAGCTGGCCCTCCGACACCCCAGCTGGCCCTCCGACACCCCAGCTGGCCCTCCGACACCCCCACCTGGCCCTCCGACACCCCCACCTGGCCCTCCTACACCCCATCTGGCCCTCCTTCACCCCATCTGGCCCTCCTACACCCCATCTGGCCCTCCTACACCCCATCTGGCCCTCCTACACCCCCACCTGGCCCGCCTACACCCCACCTGGCCCTCCCGCACCCCACTGGCCCTCCTACACCCCACTGGCCCTCCCGCACCCCACTGGCCCTCCTACACCCCACTGGCCCTCCTACACCCCACTGGCCCTCCTACACCCCACTGGCCCTCCTACACCCCACTGGCCCTCCTACACCCCATCTGGCCCTCCTACACCCCCATCTGGCCCTCCTACACCCCCACCTGGACCTCCAACACCCCCACCAGGCCCTCATACACCCCACCTGGCCCTCCCGCACCCCACCTGGCCCTCCCGCACCCCACTGGCCCTCCTACACCCCACTGGCTCCTCCTACACCCCATCTGGCCCTCCTACACCCCATCTGGACCTCCGACACCCCCACCTGGCCCTCATACACCCCACCTGGCCCTCCCGCACCCCACCTGGCCCTCCCGCACCCCACCTGGCCCTCCCGCACCCCACCTGGCCCTCCCGCACCCCACCTGGCCCTCCCGCACCCCACTGGCCCTCCTACACCCCATCTGGCCCTCCTACACCCCATCTGGCCCTCCTACACCCCATCTGGATCTCCGACACCCCCACCTGGCCCTCATACACCCCACCTGGCCCTCCCACACCCCACCTGGCCCTCCTGCACCCCACTGGCCCTCCGACACCCCCACCTGGCCCTCATACACCCCACCTGGCCCTCCGACACCCCCAGCTGGCCCTCCGACACCCCCAGCTGGCCCTCATATACCCCACCTGGCCCTCCCGCACCCCACCTGGCCCTCCTACACCCTATCTGGCCCTCCTACACCCCATCTGGCCCTCCTACACCCCCAACTGGACCTCCGACACCCCCACCTGGACCTCCGACACCCCCACCTGGCCCTCCCGCACCCCACCTGGCCCTCCCGCACCCCACCTGGCCCTCCCGCACCCCACCTGGCCCTCCCGCACCCCACCTGGCCCTCCTACACCCCACTGGCCCTCCTACACCCCCACCTGGCCCTCCGACACCCCCACCTGGCCCTCATACACCCCACCTGGCCGTCCGACACCCCCACCTGGCCCTCCGACACCCCTACCTGGCCCTCCGACACCCCCACCTGGCCCTCCGACACCCCAGCTGGCCCTCCGACACCCCAGCTGGCCCTCCGACACCCCAGCTGGCCCTCCGACACCCCCAGCTGGCCCTCCGACACCCCCAACTGGCCCTCCGACACCCCCAACTGGCCCTCCGACACCCCCACCTGGCCCTCCGACACCCCCAGCTGGCCCTCTGACACCCCCAGCTGGCCCTCCGACACCCCCAACTGGCCCTCCGACACCCCCACCTGGCCCTCCGACACCCCCACCTGGCCCTCCGACACCCCCAGCTGGCCCTCATATACTCCACCTGGCCCTCATATACCCCACCTGGCCCTCCCGCACCCCACCTGGCCCTCCTACACCCCACTGGCCCTCCCGCACCCCACTGGCCCTCCTACACCCCACTGGCCCTCCTACACCCCACTGGCCCTCCTACACCCCACTGGCCCTCCTACACCCCACTGGCCCTCCTACACCCCATCTGGCCCTCCTACACCCCATCTGGCCCTCCTACACCCCCACCTGGACCTCCAACACCCCCACCAGGCCCTCATACACCCCACCTGGCCCTCCCGCACCCCACCTGGCCCTCCCGCACCCCACTGGCCCTCCTACACCCCACTGGCTCCTCCTACACCCCATCTGGCCCTCCTACACCCCCATCTGGCCCTCCTACACCCCCACCTGGACCTCCGACACCCCCACCTGGCCCTCATACACCCCACCTGGCCCTCCCGCACCCCACCTGGCCCTCCCGCACCCCACCTGGCCCTCCCGCACCCTACCTGGCCCTCCCGCACCCCACCTGGCCCTCCCGCACCCCACTGGCCCTCCTACACCCCATCTGGCCCTCCTACACCCCATCTGGCCCTCCTACACCCCATCTGGATCTCCGACACCCCCACCTGGCCCTCATACACCCCACCTGGCCCTCCCACACCCCACCTGGCCCTCCTGCACCCCACTGGCCCTCCGACACCCCCACCTGGCCCTCATACACCCCACCTGGCCCTCCGACACCCCCAGCTGGCCCTCCGACACCCCCAGCTGGCCCTCATATACCCCACCTGGCCCTCCCGCACCCCACCTGGCCCTCCTACACCCTATCTGGCCCTCCTACACCCCATCTGGCCCTCCTACACCCCCAACTGGACCTCCGACACCCCCACCTGGACCTCCGACACCCCCACCTGGCCCTCCCGCACCCCACCTGGCCCTCCCGCACCCCACCTGGCCCTCCCGCACCCCACCTGGCCCTCCTACACCCCACTGGCCCTCCTACACCCCCACCTGGCCCTCCGACACCCCCACCTGGCCCTCATACACCCCACCTGGCCGTCCGACACCCCCACCTGGCCCTCCGACACCCCCACCTGGCCCTCCGACACCCCCACCTGGCCCTCCGACACCCCAGCTGGCCCTCCGACACCCCAGCTGGCCCTCCGACACCCCCAGCTGGCCCTCCGACACCCCCAGCTGGCCCTCCGACACCCCCAACTGGCCCTCCGACACCCCCACCTGGCCCTCCGACACCCCCAGCTGGCCCTCTGACACCCCCAGCTGGCCCTCCGACACCCCCAACTGGCCCTCCGACACCCCCAACTGGCCCTCCGACACCCCCACCTGGCCCTCCGACACCCCCACCTGGCCCTCATATACCCCACCTGGCCCTCATATACCCCACCTGGCCCTCCCGCACCCCACCTGGCCCTCCTTCACCCCATCTGGCCCTCCTACACCCCATCTGGCCCTCCTACACCCCATCTGGCCCTCCTTCACCCCATCTGGCCCTCCCGCACCCCACCTGGCCCTCCCGCACCCCACTGGCCCTCCTACACCCCATCTGGCCCTCCTACACCCCATCTGGCCCTCCTACACCCCACCTGGCCCTCATACACCCCACCTGGACCTCCGACACCCCCACCTGGCCCTCCGACACCCCCACCTGGCCCTCCGACACCCCCACCTGGCCCTCCGACACCCCCACCTGGCCCTCCGACACCCCCACCTGGCCCTCCGACACCCCCACCTGGCCCTCCGACACCCCCACCTGGCCCTCCGACACCCCACCTGGCCCTCCGACACCCCAGCTGGCCCTCCGACACCCCAGCTGGCCCTCCGACACCCCCAGCTGGCCCTCCGACACCCCCAACTGGCCCTCCGACACCCCCAACTGGCCCTCCGACACCCCCACCTGGCCCTCCGACACCCCCAGCTGGCCCTCCGACACCCCCACCTGGCCCTCCGACACCCCCACTTGGCCCTCCGACACCCCCAGCTGGCCCTCATATACCCCACCTGGCCCTCCCGCACCCCACCTGGCCCTCCCGCACCCCACCTGGCCCTCCTACACCCCATCTGGCCCTCCTACACCCCATATGGCCCTCCTTCACCCCATCTGGCCCTCCTACACCCCATCTGGCCCTCCTTCACCCCATCTGGCCCTCCTACACCCCACTGGCCCTCCTACACCCTATCTGGCCCTCCTACACCCCATCTGGCCCTCCTACACCCCCACCTGGACCTCCGACACCCCTACCTGGCCCTCCCGCACCCCACCTGGCCCTCCCGCACCCCACTGGCCCTCCTACACCCCATCTGGCCCTCCTACACCCCATCTGGCCCTCCTACACCCCACCTGGCCCTCATAAACCCCACCTGGACCTCCGACACCCCCACCTGGCCCTCCGACACCCCCACCTGGCCCTCCGACACCCCCACCTGGCCCTCCGACACCCCACCTGGCCCTCCGACACCCCACCTGGCCCTCCGACACCCCACCTGGCCCTCCGACACCCCCAACTGGCCCTCCGACACCCCCACCTGGCCCTCCGACACCCCCACCTGGCCCTCCGACACCCCCAGCTGGCCCTCCGACACCCCCAGCTGGCCCTCCGACACCCCCAGCTGGCCCTCCGACACCCCAGCTGGCCCTCCGACACCCCCAGCTGGCCCTCCGACACCCCCAGCTGGCCCTCCGACACCCCCACTTGGCCCTCATATACCCCACCTGGCCCTCCCGCACCCCACCTGGCCCTCCTTCACCCCATCTGGCCCTCCTACACCCCATCTGGCCCTCCTACACCCCATCTGGCCCTCCTTCACCCCATCTGGCCCTCCTACACCCCACTGGCCCTCCTACACCCCACTGGCCCTCCTACACCCCATCTGGCCCTCCTACACCCCATCTGGCCCTCCTACACCCCCACCTGGACCTCCGACACCCCTACCTGGCCCTCCCGCACCCCACCTGGCCATCCCGCACCCCACCTGGCCCTCCCGCACCCCATCTGGCCCTCCTACACCCCATCTGGCCCTCCTACACCCCATCTGGCCCTCCTACACCCCATCTGGCCCTCCTACACCCCATCTGGCCCTCCTACACCCCCACCTGGACCTCCGACACCCCCACCTGGCCCTCCCGCACCCCACTGGCCCTCTTACACCCCCACCTGGCCCTCCGACACCCCCACCTGGCCCTCCCGCACCCCACCTGGCCCTCATACACCCCACCTGGCCCTCCGACACCCCCACCTGGCCCTCCGACACCCCCACCTGGCCCTCCGACACCCCACCTGGCCCTCCGACACCCCACCTGGCCCTCCCGCACCCCACCTGGCCCTCCCGCACCCCACCTGGCCCTCCCGCACCCCACCTGGCCCTCATACACCCCACCTGACCCTCCCGCACCCCACTGGCCCTCCCGTACCCCACCTGGCCCTCCCGCACCCCACTGGCCCTCCCGCACCCCAAGATGACCCGCAAACACGTGCACTGGCCGCCATCTTGTAAGTGATATCCTTGCAGCCAGATTACTTCTCCTCCTCCTCCTCCCGTCTCCTCTTCCTTCTTCTCTTCCTTGTTCTGTGTTTTTCTTCTTTTTCTTTCTCGCTTCTACTCAATTTCTTCCTCCTGTGCGTTATTATTATTATTATTATTATTATTATTATTATTATTGTTATTTCTGTTGTTATCTGCCATCTCATCCCATGCAGCATCTCCGTACGTCGCTCTTCCTACCAGTGCCTTCTTCCCCCGTTTCTCTCTCTCTCTCTCTCTGTCGCGCTCCGTCTGCCGGTCACTAAGCTAACCACCAAAACTAGCTTTTTTTTTTTTTTTTTTTTTTTTTTACGGGGAATAGCCCACCCGGACACAGGTCATCGACCCACAACGGGGCCTGGGGGGGGGGGGGGGGGGGAATAAGAGTAAAAAGAAATTTAAAATAGAAGAGAAAAAGATTATATTAATCTTCACCATACACGAAGATGCCGGAAACTAGCTTTTTAAAGTGACACAGATTGTATAAGTATGGAAACACAGAAGGAGGCAGAGCATTCCACAGTTTGGCTGTGTGAGGAAAGAAGGAGGTACTATAACGGGTTATTGTAGTGTGACCGACAGCCACAGAGAAACGGTGGGCACCGCGGGCAAGACGAGTGTTACGAGCCCACGGTCTTGCCGGCGGCACACAAGACTCCAAATCCACCGAACATTGCCCGTTAAAGTACCTGTAAGAGAGAGAGAGTGAAGCAACATTGTGGCGAAGAGAAAGGGAAGAAATATTGTCAACTAAAGAAGGAGAGTCAATAAGACGAAATACCTTTGATTCCACCCTATCTAACAGTTGGGCAGGAGAAGAGCCACCCCAGATATGATAAAATAATAATAATAATAATAATTAACGGTTTATTGAAAGAGCTTGGCAGCCAGAAGGCTGAAAATATACAGTTACATATTTGGGGAATGGGTTTCGATTTACAAATAATATACAAGTAACATAAGTGATACAAATAAGATATATATAATAACTAGATGGGGAAAAGCTCAAACTACAGTTCATTTCAACATAGTGACAGTGCAAGGAGTAGTGTTTACTGGGAGTGGATACACTGGTTTATTACAAGTTATTGATAATTTTTACAATGGTTGGGACTGGGCTGTTCTTATAGCGATCAGTTCGTGCACGTATGAGCAGTACTCCAAGTTAGGACGAATGAATCCCTTATAAACTTGAAGCAACTGCTCAGGAGTGAAGTAGCTACGGCATCTGTACGGCATTCCCAGCTTTCGGGAGGCAGCTTTAGCAATGTTGAGGATGTGTGGCTTTCATGACTCCCTAACCTAACCCATTGGAGGTGTTTGAAGGGGGGTGGGAGAGGGGGGGGGGGTCGTGGTATTTAAAGGGGGAAGGGGGTGTCCGTGGTATTTGAAGGGGGGGGAGAGAGGAGGCGTTAGCATAGTTTGATATGGGATGGGGGGGGGGGGTTGATTTTACTTTGATAATATTGTACTCAAGGGGTTAAGTCATCATACTCAAAGTGGTTAAGTCATTGTACTGAAAGGGGTTAAGTCATCGTACTCAAAGGGGTTAAACAAGAAAAAAACAAGGAAAGAAAAACAAGAGAATATAAACAAAGAAAATATGTAAAAGCATGGAAAGAAAATAATGATAAATATCAAAACAAAATAAAAAAATGAGAAATAACAAAGAAAACAGAATAAAGTCAAATAACAAAGACACCAAAGACAAATATTAAGACAATAAAGAAAGCAGTAAAAAGGGAAAAACAAAGAAATTAATGAAAATAAAGAAAATTAAAAAGTAAGGGTGTTTGTTGATGAGAAAGAAGGAGAAGAAGAGGAAAGAAGGAGTAGGAGGAGGCGGAGAGGAAAGTAGGGGTATGAAGAGGAGGAGGAGGAGCAGTAGGAAGGAGAAGAAGTAGGAGAGGAGGGAAGGAGGAGTAGAGAGAAGTAATAGGATAATGAAGGAGTAGGAGAGGAGAAAGGAGAGGGGGGAGGTACAAGAAGAAGGAGAGATAGGAGGAGGAGAGAGGGAGAAAGAAGAGGGGTGGGTGGGGGATGGAAAGCAGTGTGTGTATATCTGCCAATAAGACCAGCTGACCTCTCTAGTAGACACACACACTTGAGGTTCATCTACAACAGATAATCACGTGTGTTTGTCTAACTGTAAATATCATGTTGTTTTTTTTGTGAATTTTTTTGTTGTTTGTTTGTTTGAAGGGGGGTGGGGGGGGGGGGGGGGTTAGGTTTTTTTTGTTGCTTTATTTGTTTGTTTTTTTGTTTATGGTTGGGTTTATATGTTTGGTTTTATTGTTGTTACTATTATTTTTATGATGGTTTAATTATCACCAGGTTTTTCTTCAGACATTTGATTTATTATTATTATTATTATTATTATTATTATTATTATTATTTGTTGTCGTTGTCATCATCATCATTATTGCTGTTTTTGTTATTGTTATTATTATTTTTGCAGTTACGGTCAGAACCCCATGGCGGCTCCTCCCACAAGATGCGATAGGGAGGAGCAAGAGGAAAATAATGATTAGTGATCTGAGTTTAAGAGTGTGTGGAGTGTGTGGTTAGTGATCTGAGTTTAAGAGTGTGTGGAGTGTGTGGTTAGTGATCTGAGTTTAAGAGTGTGTGGAGTGTGTGGTTAGTGATCTGAGTTTAAGAGTGTGTGGAGTGTGTGGTTAGTGATCTGAGTTTAAGAGTGTGTGGAGTGTGTGGTTAGTGATCTGAGTTTAAGAGTGTGTGGAGTGTGTGGTTAGTGATCTGAGTTCGTTAAGAGTGTGTGATAGAAACACCATGTAACAGGTATGAGGTGTGATAATTAATGAGGGAAGAATAAGGTCACCTTACCTTACCCTACCCTACCCTACCCTACCCTACCTTATCTTACCTTACCTTACATGAAGAAGCATAGACGGGGATTACTCTTCAGGTGAAATAATCTAGGGTGGAAATTCTTCAGGTGACCCGGAAATAACATTGAACCAGAATATAAAATTGGATAGTTGTAAGGGTGTGTGTGTGTGTGTGTGTGTGTTGAGGAAGCTTGGTGAGTAACGGAGGTAATGGCTTTATGAGATCATAGATGGGTGGTGAGGGTGAATATGTTCCTGAGTTATGAGGGGTGAGGTGGCTATGAGGAATGTTGGGGGTGTGTGTTTGTACAGTATGTTGATGGTTGTTTGTATGTGGTGTAATGGTTAGTACGGTCGCCTTGTAAGTCAGTGGACAAGTTTCTTTACGCCATTTGCCTCTGTCTACCCAGCAGTAATTGGGGACCTGGATGTTAATCGATTTGTGGATCGTGTTCCGGGGTAATGGTTAGCCAGTGCAGTTGGCGAGTTGTCCGGTCTTCTCGGACTATTCCTTGACACTGGGTCATGTAACTCGTTAACTCAGGGTGTAGTTGTTGTGTTGGCGACAGCTTCTACACCATAAACAAATTCACGCCTGTGTGTGTGTGTGTGTGTGTGTGTGTTAGACTGAACTCGGCGTGACTAGAGTGTACCGGGAATTGATATGAAGTACTCTTAAGTGATGTAGATTTCACTGAGTCACAATATTTACTCAGCGTGCAAGTTAAGGGTATGAGGAAGTGTGTGGGGGGGGGGGAGGGGTGGTATCTCTCTTGATATTTTATTTCATTCTACACTTTTTTTCCTCTCACTTTCCCTCATTCTACCCTCTTCCTCTCTCCGTTATTTCCTCCCTTTATCAAGGTTATCTGCTTTGCTTCCTCTCATCCACCCTTCCTGCACGTGTGGGAAGTGAGAGATAAAATAGGGAGGAACCGAACGATTACGTAGATAGATATGAAAAAAAAAAGTGAAAAGGACAGAAGGAATAGGAGAAACAGAGGATAAAGAAGGAATAGGGAAAGTAGAAATGAGGGAGAGAGGAGGAAGGGAAGGACGGAGGCAGCTAGGACTTGAAACAAGGGAGGGGGAGCTAAGACTTGAGTGAGTGTAGGAATAAGAAGCAGCTAAAACTCGAGTATTGAAGTTCAAGTGTTATGTGTTGGGTTAGCTGGGGTGACGTCAACACTGGGACTCGAGATAGCTGTGTTTGCTTTAAATAGATTAAATGATGGAATGCCATTTTTTCAGTGTGGGGGGGGGGGGGGGAGGAGGAGGTAGTGGGAGGGCCAATCCGCGTGAAGTGATGTTTTTTAGGGGATGATGTGATGGTGGTGATGATGATGTGATGGTGGTGGTGGTGATGGTGATGATGATGGTAGTGGTGATGATGGTAATAATGATGATGGTGATGATGATGATGGTAGTGGTGATGATGGTAATAATGATGATGATGATGGTGGTGATGATGATGATGGTAGTGGTGATGATGGTAGTGGTGATGATGATGGTAGTGGTGATGATGATGATGGTGATGATGATGGTAGTGGTGATGATGGTAATAATAATGATGATGATAATGGTGGTGGTGATGATGATGATGATGATGGTGGTTATAAAGATGGTGATGATAAAGATGATGATGATAAAGATAATGATGATGATAAAGGTAATGATGATGATGAAATTAATACTAAAATTGAGAATGGAAATAATGTAGTCAATTTTTTTTCGGGATTTGGTAATAATAATGATGATAATAATGATGATAATGTCATTGGTATTAAGTTAAATAATGAAGAGACTGATTTGGGAATTTTAATAATAACGATGATTATAATAATGATAATAATGAGGATGATAATGATATTTATATTATAGTCTAAATATTATTCTTGCTTTTATTATTATTATTAACATCTACACCAATATTATTACAAACTATCTTTCTCTCCTCCCCTTCTTTCATTACTTATCAGTTACTCATAATCATCTTTATTGCTTATTCTTATTCCCGTATTCCGGCAGCTGGTAGGAAGCGCTAAGAGGCACAGATAAGGCTGGACTGGGAAGAAGTACTGCATAGGGAGACTGACTTGTCGTATCGATAACTTCAAGTGTTTTGACTCGCCCAGCTGATTGGTCGATGGTGTGTGTGTGTGTGTGTTACTGTTGGTTGATTTGGCTGTCTGGATGTATGTTTCTGTTAGTTGATTGGCTTGTACACTCGCCCTTGTTACACTCGCCCTTGTTACACTCGCCCTTGTACATCCAACAGTACACCTGGTACACTGTAGGCTGGACAAGCATCGGGAAGGTGCACCCCACTACAGTATTAACACTTGATATTTTATTTATAATCAGATCATCACCTGTTTGTTTACTCTCTAAGGCTAACGAGTCGAGGGGATACGAACCTATATACCAGAATATCTTGTCATTCAGTAACTTATCGTCCTAGGTAAAAAAATGGCTGGCGAGTCTTGGGGGGGGGGGGGGGGAGATACGAACTTACTATACCAGAATATCTTATCCTCATTCAGTAACTCACCGTCCTGGGTTAAAAAAAGGGGCTAGAATTTATAAATGTTTCTATTCCAACGTTTAATTATACTGTAAGGGAAGGTTACCTGCATATACGCGCTATTACCATAAAACGCGACATATTTATAAACTAAATCTAAATTTATATACAATATTTATATACCGAAAGATATATATATATATATATTTAGATAGATATTTGTTGAGGTTTTAGTGTCTATATCAACAACTCGGAGGAGGGAGAGTGACCCCTAGTAAGGACGAAAATGAAATGTAAACAAAACGACCACAGCGCCGGACACCCGTGGTGGCCAGGAGAGCTAACTTCCGCCTTCAAGTGGCTCAAGCCGTCTCCCCTCCCCTCCTCACAATGTTATTCTTCTCTCTTTCTTTCTCTTTATCTCAAATGTTCTTTACTCTAACTTTTCTTGGATTTTCTGTTTTCTTTTTTTTTTCCCCCAACGTCTTATTTATTTAATGTTATTTATCGTCTTTTTTTTACTAGCGCTTTTGTTTATTCGGTGATGATTAGCAGCCCACCTCTCGGGGCCTTGTCGTGGGGGCAACTGTGTGCACCTGTTGATTGTCTGATGTTGTTACTGCTGCTCTTACTGTTGTTGATACTGTTGTTGCTGTTGATGATACTGTTGTTGATGATGATACTGTTGCTGTTATACTGTTGATGTTGTCCTTATCACTGTTGTTGTATTACCTGCACACTTTATTTACCTGTCACACGGAGATAAACAGATAGATAGATAACTTAGATATTAACAGACAGATATTCAGTAAAATCATCATACAAATATTCATTAAGCATAATACAGGTATACAATATACATAGAAGGTGCTGGTATACAAACAGTATACATATACAGTCTACAGTACACACGGCATTTACTTTAAATATGTATTTCTCTTGATAATTTACATAATGGTGAACTACATATTATTATTATTATTATTATTATTATTATTTTTTTTTTTTTTTAATTGTTATTGTTATTATTATCATCATTGTCATTATTATCATTGTTATTGTTATATTATTATTTGTTATTACTATTATTACCAATACGCTTGTTGTTGTTGTTCTAATGATAGTTACAGCAGTTACTTATGACACTTGTTGCTTTGTTTGTGACTTCCTCTCACTTCCCTCACCCCTCCCTGGTGCGTGTGATCCTCCGTGACATATGACCTCTGACCTTTAACGCGTGCCTCTTTTCCTTCTTCCTCTTCCACTTCTTCCTCCTCCTTCCAACATCTCCTCTGATCCTCTCTGTTTCCATGCCCTCTCCTCATCCTTCCACTTCTCCCTCCTCCTCCTCTTCCCTACCAGCCTCCCCTCCTTTCAACACACGACTCCTCCTCCCTTCTACCTTTTCCACCTCCTTGCCTTCCATCATCGTCTATTCCACTCTTCCCCTCCTCTCCCTACCCCACCCTTTCCTCTCCACTCGTCCTTCCTTTCACCCTTCCCCTTTTCCACCCTTCGTTCCACTCTCCTTCCCTCCTCTACCTTCCCCCTTCCCCCTCTCCCTCCCCCTCCCTTCCCCCCCTTCCTTCCTCAGGCCCTCAGAGCATTAGTGAACAAA